>QLTV01000974.1:8888624-8938158 GCA_003457575.1 Thermophis baileyi
TATATATATATATATATTTGTTTTTTGAGGTTTTCGCGGGTATTTGTATGTAGGTCTGTGGTTATTCGGGTTTTCTCCCGCGTGAAGTTGGAGATGTCATTGCATGTACAATAGGACAAGTTAGATTTCAAGTATCTTTGCCAACTTCTTCCTGATTTCTTGACAAACATTGCAGGTGAGAAAGCAAAAGAAGGATTGCATTGGTATTACCTGATTAAAGAGAAGCCCTAAGGTAAGACCAAGGGAAAATATAGTCATGCCATAGAATGGCAAGTAAGCATATATGTGACTTTCAGCATTACCTATCCCACTGAAAACATCCCATCTATATTTATTTATTTATTTTCAAGATTTATAAGGCTGGCCAATTCAGTGAGTCTGAGTGATATACAGCATAAACATGGAATACAAAATATAAAATAGTGACCAAGTACACAACAAAATAACCATGGGGGCAGGGACAATAGCAATAGCACTTAGACTTATATACCGCTTCATAGTGCTTTACAGCCCTCTCTAAGCGGTTTACAGAGTCAGCCTATTGCCCCCAACAATCTGGATCCTCATTTTTACCGACCTCGGATGGATGGAAGGCTGAGTCAACCTTGAGCCTGGTGACAAGGGCTACCACTCAACTGGCTACTAAGGCCTGGGGACGAATCAGTCTTGGTGGCTTTGCAAAAGGTGGGAAGAGTTGTGGGGGCTGTCATATTCAGGAGATGGAGTGGGATGGAGAATCCCATTTCATATGCAAACAAAACAGAAGGGCAGAATATTAGGGCGCTAAACTAAACTGCTGCAGGACTGATTAATAGCAAATATAACACATTCAAACTTACTTTCTAACTACTTCCAATAAAATCAAGAGGTTCTTCAACGGAGGGCTCTTCATTTGTCACGCGGTGTCTAATTAAAATCCTTGAGTAATACATAATTCATACCAGTTCATTAAGGATTCCAGGCTCTCGGGAAGAGAAATCATATTGTGTAAAATCTGCCTTCTCCCAGCTTCTTCTCAGCAGTACTCAGGGACACCTACTGTCCTGCTGGGGGTCAGAGGATATTCAGAGCATCTGCTAATGTTATTGTTATAAAAATGAAAGTTTCATCCCTCCGGCTAAGAAGAAAATTGTATCCACTTCCTTCAAAAGATGCATGGGAGAGTGAAAAGGAGGGAGGGAGGGAAATATGTCACCAAATTCATGTTTCAGCTTAGCTCTTGGGGTATTAGCTGTAATGAGGCACCACAGTGGGCATTTAACACAAGAAGATTTGTCATACTCCATTGACAAGTCCTTGACAGATGTGCCCTGTCCTTGAATGACAGTCCTGGATCTACATAAGGTACAAGAAAGAATGCGAATTTAAGCTAGAATTTGCAGCATGTCTAAAGAATATAGCACAGGGGAAAACACAGATCTCCTAAAAGAGAGATTACATGGGAAGATACAAAAGACACCCCCCCA
The DNA here is from genome assembly GCA_003457575.1 of Thermophis baileyi. NCBI lineage: Eukaryota > Metazoa > Chordata > Lepidosauria > Squamata > Dipsadidae > Thermophis > Thermophis baileyi. The sequence goes on from QLTV01000974.1 coordinate 8,890,091, forward strand.
CACACACACACACACGCACACACCCCATACATGGCTTGCTCCCTGACTTATTTGAACATACTGCATATAAAGAGCTGTGGAGTTTCTAAAATGGTCTTTTTTTTCTCTGAATAGACAAGGCATGATTTAGATTGCCTGTAATTTTGCAGAAATTAAAAAAAAAATGGCACTTTTACATCTAAAGAATATGCATCAGATTTCTACATGGCCCTAGAGATGCTGCCGTTTCAGTTCCAGTCAGTATATTCTCATTCCTCAGGGGTTTGTGTGTGTGTGTGTGTGTGTGTGTGTGTGTGTGTGTGTGTGTGTGTGTATTGTATTTCTAGTCTCTTACATTCATATTTATATGCTTCCTTACATACATTCCTATTTTAGTGCTAATAAATTATAAACATCCCATAGAATTTTCAGCATAATTCATGGTCTTATCATCCAAAAGTGTCATTCATGAAAACTAGAAACCTTGCATATTTATTCATGTTTAAGGAGACAAGATGCATAATTCTTTCCCCAAAAACTACCAAAGATTTGTTAATGACCCTATCATTAGACAGGGCATCTGTCTCAGGAAGTAGACTCTGAAGCACAGTATTGGCAGCTCTCAGAAACTCCCCAGATGTTCGCTGAAATAATCTAATCTGTTCTGTCCCTACACTAGCCATCCTTGCATTTAGCCTCCTGTATTAAGCGTTTCAGCTGTAAAATGTCTTGGATGAACCATATTGGTCTGTCAAGTGGTCTAAGAAGGAGATAATCTAGCAGGCTGAATATTGGTAGTGCAAGATCTTGATTCTTCAGATTAGCAGTCAGTAGTAGTAGTAGTAATAGTAATAGTAGTAGTAATATTCATAATAGCAGCCATAGCAACATCTATGTAACAGATTTCTGCAAATGTGATTAAGGGAATTCACTATTGAATTAACATCTTCCACTTACGTTGATCGGTTTTTGAAAAGGCAGCAATTGCCTACTTCATGCTCTTGGGATGTTTTGGCACTGCTGGTAGAATTGCAAAGACCATGGCTGGGTTGAGAATACTGAGAGTTTCAGTACCAAAAGTTGTGCCAGCTACTGAGTTACGGAAAGCTGGACTATGGAAATCCAATCATCAATAACCTGCATGAGTAATCCTTGTTTGATGCCTCGGCCAATTTCTATTGCTGCTTGCAAGAGCAAGCAAGTAGTATAGTTGGAATCACCATAATGGATTTTAGAATTCCCTGAGACAGCAGATTCTTTTTTTATTTAAAGCCAACAAAATAGGAATCGAGCTACATGTGGATGCTCTCAAGATTAATTATCCTAAAAATACCCAAAGCGAGCTGAACATCCCAAAGTTTTACTTTTTTTTTCCAAGCAGAGCCAATCTATCACAACCTCTTGCTGACAGCAATGAAATGTCATTAGCATCTAGATTTTCAGCAGTCATAACCTGCAAGGAGGAAAGGACTGTCTCCTTATCTAACCTTGCAGGAAAGCTGAAACAAATGGTACTGAAAAGGAAACTATTGTGATCTAACCCTCACCTCCAGATCACATTGTAATTAAAACTTGCCAGGGTCATTTCATCAGCAGTAAGGCCACTGCAAGCCTGCAGCATTCTCGGTGTCTTTAATGGCAAGCTAGAAGGAAATTATCAAGTCTAATTTATTTCAGGAGTCTGAATGGCACTGATTTCGTGCAGGGAGAAATAAAAGAGAAATGAGCAAAATGTCAGAAGGATGCTACTACCTGAAATTTATCTGTTCTTTTTTAAAAAAAAAACAACAACTATTTTTCACAACAATTAGCTCTCTTTCTATCCTTAGAAAAAAAGACTATATTCTCAAAAATAGCAAACGGGGGGGGGGGATATGGTGGAAAAGATTCAAATGTGGGATTCAGATTCTTAGCACAATATAAATTCATTTCATTAGCTTAATCTCCCTCTCCCAACAACAATCCTTTGGGGTAGCTTAGATTTGAACCTGTCTCCCTAATCACAGACCCAAAAAATAAAGTTCAATAGAATATGATAACTGAAGAAATCATTATTGAAGCAGCAGACAAACTGTAAATGTCAGACAGCTGATTGAATAAAGGCACCATAAGAGGAACTAATCTCACTTTCCAGGAGACTTGAGAAAGCTGCTGCTAGACTATAGTTGGATTCACATGTCCCAGCAAGCTATAACATACTTTGCTTGTTTTTGACTTGTGTGAATCTAGGAGCTGTGGTTTAGCAATCATGTTTTAGATTTTAATTGGATTATACCCAACAGTTGCAGGGGTGTCAAACTGGCAGCCCATAGGCCGGATGTGTCACGCGCAGGCCATGCCCACCCCAGCTCCGCAAAGGGAAAAAACCAGGGGTGAAATGCTGCCGGTTCGGACCGGTTCGTGCATACCGGTAGCGGGGCCGCCAGTGGTTCGCCGAACCGGCAGCGACAGCTAGCTGGCCATGCCCCTGAACCAGCCCCTCGGTCGCCGCTCGCTCACCCTGCCCCCCCCCACCATCCCAACCTGCCTTCCCTACTCCATTCCCCGTGGCCCGCAGCCCTGACATACTTGCCTGCCTTCCACGCAGCCTTCCCGGTATCCCCGTGGCCAGCTTGCGAAGGCAGGCAAGCGGAAGGCCGTGTGGAAGGCAGGCAAGCATATCGGGGCCAGCCGGCCATGGGGAAAGGAGCTAGCAGCCTTTCCGGTGGTCCCTCATGCCCGCTTGCCTTCCAAGGTCAGCGTCCAGCCCGGCCCGGTCAGTGGGTGGGCGGGCAGCCCTTGGTGGAGACGCAGCTGCTGCTGCTCTGGGCCTGAGAGGGGTGGCGCCACTCCGGGACAGCAAGCGGATGTCCTGGGGGCGGGGCTGCACATGCGGTCTCAGGGAGTATGGCAGGATGCAGTCGGCATGAAGCTGCAGGCACTCGCCTTTGGCGGCCGCAGCAGGAATTTTGCTGCTGTGTCTGGCAGGCCGAGGTAAGCATGGCAGCGACCGAGGCTGCTTCATCTCGCCCTCCCCTTCAAGCCTCACCTCCTCCCCGGGTGCCTTGCACCGCTTCCCTATCCAACCTCGCCCGCTTGTCCTCTAACCACTAACCGGCGCTCCTGTGGGAAGCCTCAGAGGACAAAACTGGGAGCGGGGCAGAGCCGAGCCTGAAAGAGGCTTCCCCCTTGCCCACCGGCATCGCTCCGGCTCGACCAAGCCAGACAGCGACCCTTGCTTTGACCCGCCGGTGTGCCATCTCCCCGGGGCTGAGGATCTGGCACTCTCCCCCAGCCCCCCCAGCCCCCTTCTTTCTCCCCACATCAGGGTGACCCTAACGTTCCCCCAGCCCACTGCAGCAGCAGAAGCGAAGGGCTGTGAGGGGGGCCAAAGGGGAGCGAACAATGATGGAGCGCCCACCCGTTCGCTCGCACACTTGCTTTGCTAGGGCATGCTACAGGGGCCGTACTGGGCTGCGCTGAGCCGCCTGGCGAGGCTTTGTTTGAGCGCGGGTCGGTGTGGGGTGCACGTGCCTGTGTGTCCCATTCCCACTCCATCCGGCAAGCCACGCATGGATGGCTTTGGGGAGTCCCCACCTCCTTTCTTTTCCTTTTGCCCTCATTCTTCTCTCCCATGAGCACGTGGGAGTTCCAGCCCGCCCGCTGTCCTGCCGCGAGGTGAATGGGTGGGTGGGTGAGTGAGTGGCTGGGAGGGGAGAATGATTGACAGCCGGCCGAGCCCCGCAGGAATGTCAATCCGGGGCGGAATCAGCTTTGAATCGTCCGCTGGTTGTTTTCTTTGGCTCCCTTCAGTTGCTTTCTGACTTCGGTGGCTCCTCCTCCCCCAAGAAGAAATGGCTCCCAACTTTTTCCCCTTCCTTGCTCATGGGGGAGGGAGGCAGATGCCCGGCCGTGGAGAGGGTTGGTTGGGGGGGTCTCCCGCCTGGCGCTAGGCTTGGCCGTGGTGATGAGGAAGGAGGGGGGCATCAGGCGCCCTGCGCTCTCTGGTTGAGCATCCATCCCCGGTCTCGCCTGGGCAGGCACCGAAGTCTCAGAAACCGCCTGCAGCGGCTGGATGTCTCCTCCTCCGCTCTTTGGATGCCCATGATGGGCAGACAGCCAAGGGCTCCCCGGTGCCCCTGAAGGTGCCAGGAGGGGCTGCTCTTTCCACCGGACCGGGCCTGACAGAAGCTGCCCTCCGCCTCGGGTCCCCGCATCCAGCCCATGACAGGGGACGCGCTGCTGCCGGGCCGGCAGCCCTACCAGAGCACTTTCTTCCTTCTCCCGCCACCGAGAGAAAGAGAGAAAGAGAAAGAAAGAAAGAAAGAGGGAGAGAGAGACACACAAGAAAGAAAGAAAGAAAGAAAGAAAGAAAGAAAGAAAGAAAGAAAGAAAGAAAGAAAGAAAGAAAGAAAGAAAGAAAGAAAGGGAAAGGGAAATAGAGAGAGCGGAAAGAGGGAGTGAAAGGAAAAAAAAATGAAAGGAAGGAAGGGAGAGAGACAGGAAAGGAAAGGAAAGGAAAGGAAAGGAAAGGAAAGGAAAGGAAAGGAGGAAAGAAAGAAAACGTATGACAATTGAGCCCAAAATTTTGGTTGCTAAGCAAGAGCATTGTTAAGTGAGTTTCACCACATTTTACAAGTTGGCCACGCCCACCTGGTCACCTGACCACCAAGCCATGCCCTCCAAGCCACACCCACCTGACCTCCAAGCCACGCCCACCAAACAAGCCACACCCACAGAACCAGTAGGGAAAATTTTTAGATTTCACCACTGGGGAAAACGTCGCGAAACGTCACGTGACAGCAACGTGACGCCACAACTTTGACACCCATGAGCTATGTTTTTTTTAAACAAACCATGTCTTAGTATTAAGACTGAGACCAACAAATATAGACAAAATTATGCTAAATAATCTTAGGGTCTGAATGTAGAGAGTAAAGAAAATGGCCTTGACAAAGAGACGGGAAATCCCTCAGAATAGCAATGAGAAATAAAACATTGCTTAAGCCCAACAAATGAAAGCGGGAATGCAAAAATGTCTCAGACACCTCCCTAATTCATATAATAGAAAGGGCAGAGAGAAGGTAATACATAATCAAATTTATTTAAAGTAGTTTTGGTCTTAGTATGGACTTGATTTCTTGGTCTTATCTCCATCTTAGGGCTGACATCAATCTTTGGATTAAGCAATGTTTTCCCTCTTTTTCCTTTGGTAACAGATCCCCCTCTCTCCACCAAGGCCATCTTTTTTACTCTCTAACTGACTCAGTATAAAGCAGCTTATCATGCACATAGTCATGTACCAACACTTTTCTGGCAATATTTGTCGCAATTATGGCAAATATGGTGTTTCCAGAAAATATCCAATTCACTCTTATAGCTTCTGTACTGTGTAAGATATCAATTAGCAAGATACATAAAAAAAAATAAAGATGTGTTAGAATGTTGTGCAAACGCATGAGCAAATTACACTCTCTAGGCCTATGCCTATAGTTTTCTTTATCTCAGGTCATCATGACTTTGACCCATTCTGATGGTGGTGTCTCAAGACACTCCATCTGGATGCTTTAGACTGAAACAAGCTGGTATATGTCTCCTTTAGCAACTGGACTGAAGTAGGTTTCTTGTAAGCTTCACACAGTCCAGTCATTTATCTTTGTAACCCAGAAAAAGGGCTGCAGATTCACCCAAATAAAATTAAAGAGGTTGTTAAACCATTTTTAATACTTCCTTTAAAATTCAGCTAGAATGAGGGAGAAGAGAATTTTAAAGAAAGAACATCCCAGCTTCATCTCATCTTGAGAGCCTCAGAAAACAACAGTATCCCACAGATGACGGTCCACAGAATTTGGAGATCTTGTGATGGATCTGACATCTGTAGAAAGGGCACCAGCACATATGCTGGGAGGGGGGCAGTGAAAAGGAATGGATAGGCTGGGTTAGGAGCCATATGATAACAGCAGCCATATTGTCTAGATCCTTAAGAATATCAACAATCAAGTTCATATTTTAGAATCAAAGTTTTCCAATAAATCCAAAGAAGTTCCTTTCAAAAAATAAAGAAAGCCTCTAAACTCTTGAAGTCACCCAAAGCATTTTTTTTTGTCCTCTCAAACATGAGGTATTTTTGTGATGTACAACATTTATTTTACATTATGTGATATTACAGTATCTCTATGCTAGGCTGAATGGCCTTGGAGGCGGTGAACTCCCACCATATTTGTACCCATGGAACCATATGCTATTTTGTTATGGTCCACTGGATTTAATATCACTCAGCCTTCATGAAGATCCCTCTTTCATCTGCCATTTAAGCAATGTCTATTTTTTTTAACTGTTCCTAGAGTCTGCAACTATTGTTGTCTGTCTGGTCTAGTCAACTATCTCAGCAAAAGTCTGTGGCTGAAGTATGATCTATTTTGAATCATAATAACTGCCAAGCAAAATCCTCTCTAGTTTTCTGTTCCTTGAATTTCTAGAAAAACCTTGCATAATCAGATTAGTTCAGCCTGACCAACAAGAGCTCCCTGTTAGAAGTTAATATTGGGTTCCTACGTTTATCTGTGCTTATGAACTATTTATATTAGATAAGGTAAGGGATGGCTTCCCTAGATATGTATTAATATATTTTTAGATGAAGGCACTTATTAATACATATATAAGCCTAAAAATATTCCTCCACCCTGGAGTGAAGTTCAGCCTAACCAATCTTTGCAGAGCAATGCAAATACTTCAAATATCCCTCTTCATATTGATATCTAATATTTCAGTATGACCAGGAGATTAGCAAAGTGTAAAAAGATGGGATCTAGCAGTGAGGAGGTGATATTAATATTGAAGGACAGCCCCAAATGTCAAGTGCCAAACCAAGCAAGAAAGGAGGAGAAAACTGATTAAGGCATCAACAAAACAACCTTCTTCTCTAACAACGCAACCAGAGGTGGGTTTCAGCAGGTTCTGACCAGTTCTGGAGAACCGGTAGCGGAAATTTTGAGTAGTTCGGAGAACCGGTAAATACCATCTCTGACTGGCCCCGCCCCCATCTATTCTCTGCCTCCTGAGTCCCAGTTGATCGGGAGGAAATGGGGATTTTGCAGTAACCTTCCCCTGGAGTGGGGTGGGAATGGAGATTTTACAGTATCCTTCCCCTGCCACGCCCACCAAGCCATGCCCACCAAGCCACGCCCACCAAGCCACGCCCACCAAGCCACACCAAGCCCACCAAGCCACGCCCACAGAACCGGTAGTAAAAAAAATTGAAACCCACCACTGAACGCAACCCCTTCTCCCCCTTCCCCCCCAAAGCTACTTTCTTTTGTATGGCAGCCATTCAGCAGGACCTCCACATTCTTCCCTTTCCCCCACATTCAAATCTTGCATGTAAGTTTTGCCAGTAACCTCCCAATTTATGTTAAATTAACAGTGATGTGGTGCAGGGACGAGTCAAAAATCTTTTTTTTTAATCCATTAAAAACGTAAAGGAAACCTTCTACCATTTTACGTCTGTCTCTTTTTGGTACATTGAAATAATGTACAAATAAGAAATGTATGATATGATAGGATTCCTTGAAAAAGACCTACCAATCTAAGTTCACTCTTTCTTTGCAGATGCTTGTCAGCCTGTTACTGCAAACTCTTCTTCTATATAGAGGCTCACCTTGCCCTTTGCTTATCTTTCTGTCTGAGGATGGTCTCTCATTGTGTCTCTTGGAATGTAATTGTAATCCTAAAAAGCCATTCACCGGTAAAACACCCTTTTTCTTTTCATAGGTCTACTCCAGTGTAAGCCACCTGTGACTGGGGTCTCGTGTAGAAAATCAGTCGCATTAGGCTTATTTCAATGGGAAAGGAAAATAATGGGAGCAACTATTATGGTTGTCTGACATGAAAACTGCATCCATTCAGTCCCCCAAGCACAATGAATGAAGGTATGAATTGATTTTGACAACAGAACCTAGAAAGGTGGAGCTTCAGTCTGAATCGTGCAAAATAAGACAAATGGTGTTCTGTCCTGCTTAGAATTGGATTCTTGGAACTAGATCCTGCTTACTTGGGAGTATCACATAGGCATTCCATGCAATTAAAAATCTTCCATAGAATTCCAATAGTCCATCAGCAAAAGATGTTAGAACTGGCTTGGTAGATTTTATTTTATTATTTTATTCTATTCTATTCTATTTTACTTTACTTTTTGGCAGTTCAGAAGCAAGTTTATTTCATTTTATTATTTGTTAACCATTTATTTTTTTCTGTCTTTTTCATATTTTCATGAAATTAAAATGAAGTCTTTTGAGTCCTGCTGTGTACTATTGCCAAAGTGCATAGAATTATCCCTGAGGGCAATGGTCTTTCATTCAGCATTTCCCCCAAATAACTACGCACCTGATACACAAACTAGACAATAGAGGAAGCTTTGAAAAGGAGGTCATCTATTTTTAGTACCTTTCTTCCAGTCTATTCTAATGGCTTATTAATTGTTTTACTTTAACACCGGATCACCAAGAGTCTGGTGATTACAATAAATGTAATACATGAATAAGAATACAATAAATGTGTCCAGTAGAATTATTGTTTGGTCCTTACAATGCAGTCCTTTCAGCAGTCCCAAGAAGGTTCCACACCTGTTTACACTCTTATTCAGGTGACTCCGAGGATCCAGATAAAGCCCCAAGTGGCCTCAATGACTCTCAGAGAGCTAACAACCAACCCTCTGAGTGCTAATGATCAGATGACTGCTAAGAATACAAATCCTTCCATTCCTCACTACTCAATTAGAACTAAAGGAGCTCCTTGGATGAGAAGCGAAACTTTGTCAAAGAAAAAAACAACCCACAAGTTCAGTTGCCTTTGGACAAAAGCACCTTTGGGTCTTTACATGTGACATTCAGTAGCTTTATTCCTATGAAAAAGAAGATTATAAAATGAAGATCTGGGGATCATGATCTGGGATGGCTACAGGCTACAAGTAATATTGAATAATGGGTTTTTATCACATAATAACCAATCAGACTGCAAATTCAAAGTTCCAGCAAAATAGGCTTAACAGAAAGACAGCTCTGAGTTATCTGTCTATTCATCCTTCTAACTATCCATCTATCCATCCATCAATCCAATTTGCATCCACGATAATCAGTTGGACTCTGGGCAGTTCAAATTTACAATAATAAAAGACGCAGCTTTCAATAATTTTGTCTAATATAGAATCCTCTTGCAGACTTTTTTTTTTTCTGCAAGAAATACCACTTGATTAAAGTTCTTTATTTCTCCTATGATGTGTCTGGAATTCTATATTGTATTTTTCCTTTTCTTCTCTCAATAATACCAATTATCTATAGAGTCCCAGAAACTTTGTAACAATTTTTGATTCCAGGAAAACTATCTAATAATACAATTGAAAAATGTAATTGCTCGCCTTAGGTGGTGGTGTTATCAAGAAATGTTTCTTATTGTGTCAAGAGACAAGCAAGCTGTTTCTTTAGTATAAATGATGACCATTGCTCCATTTGCTGGCTAGCAGTCTTATCACAATCTTGTCCTTAACATGCAGCCTGAAGTCTCATAACATTTATAGAAAATAAGCCCAAATGCACAAAAGCCCAAAACAAAGGGAAACATCCTCAGTAAAATAGCCTGAGCTGCAAAAACCTCCTGTAAGATAAATAGAGACGAGATATCCATTAGCTGCTCTGTGCCTCACTCTCTATACACTAAGGACCACCCTGCATCTCCTTAACTCACAGCATCCATGGCAAGCTGTAACTGAACAGGAGAAGACTTGGCTGAAAGTGGGATTAAACTACTGGTTCCTATGAATGAATGAATGAATGAATGAATGAATGAATGAATGAATGAATGAATGAATGAATGAACAACAATAACAATAGCATTAAACTTATATACCACTTCGCTGTGCTTTACAGTCCTCTCTGGTTTACAGAGTCAGCCTATTGCCCCCAACAATCTGGATCCTCATTTTATCGACCTTGGAAGGATGGAAGACTGAGTCAACCTTGAGCAGATAAGAATTGAACTCCTGGCAGTGGACATAGCCAGCCTGCAATACTACATTCTAACCCCTGCGCCACCACAGTTCATGAACTAATTAATGAATTAATTACATGCTCAATAATGGTTCCTCCAGTAAATCAAATCTAGATACATTTCAGTAGCAAGAAGCTTGTCATCCTTCCTTTAGAGTAGCAGGTTGGGAGACTTCTAGCCTTCTTAATGTGAAGTTCCTCCTACTCTTCTTACTACTCAATCCTGCCCCAAAGCTGCTTTTTCAAGAGGCAACTGGACTTTCTGGTTTTTCTTTGAAGATGTTTCGCTTCTCATCCAACGTCTTCAGAGAAAAAAACCAGAAAGTCCAGTTGCCTCTTGAAAAAGCACCTTTGGGACAACCATGACCTGGATGACTGAGAATCTCCATAGACATTTACTCAACCCTGCATTTGGAGGGGGGTTTAAGGTAGGAGGTCTGAAGGGAACCTGGGCCAATCCTTTCCCTGCCTTTGCCTAGCAGGGTATTTCAAGCAGCTAATAGATATTTTAATAACCCAATGAACATCCAAAACTAGGTGACTTCACATCAGTCACATAAACATTGACTTGTTTTGTTTTCAGCAGAGCTGAATGACAGGATACTTCTGCTGCTTGTCATACTTGTCAACGCACTACTCTGGTTCACATTTTCAAGAATATGCCAATTAATTAAATTTCTAAACCAAAGGAAAGTATCACAGTGTGGAGAAGCATACATATAATTGTAGAAATGAATGCATACAGTTATAACAAGAAAGTGTAAAATTATCCATTATAAATATCTAAGGGCAAATCTGTGAGAGAAATCTGTGTGAAAAATCTATTCCACTGAAGGAAACTGGATACCCTGACTGTTATGTTTAATTGATAGTTTCCTGTTATTTTCTCTCTTCTTGCTTATCTTTGACACTGATTGTGCTCAATACTTTTCAATGTTTCCTGACAGCTCTGTGATTTCTGATCCACTCAGTTGTTAAAAAAGAAAAAAAAAAAGGACCTGCAGATACAATTTGAGAGAATTCGACACTTTTTTTAAAAAAATATTCATTAGCTCCCTCCAGCTGGAAGCAACATCCTCTTTAGTGGCAATCTGTCCCAATTATATTTTTATCTAGGTAGCTTTCAGCTAGAAGGAGAAGAAGGAGATAGCTTTTAAGTCACATGACTTTATCACCAATCACTTTCGGACTTGAGCTTATGATTCTTTCTTTTCTCTTCTTTTTACTTGACATGCTCTTTAAAAAGTATCCCATAAGATCCCTGGGGCTAATCTGATGGCTATGACTAAAAAAACATTCTGACTCTCTCTTTGTCTCTGATATGGATGGCTCATGACATAGCTGGTTATTAGTAGGAAAATTTCAATTTAAAGCTCCTTTAAGTGATGGGTTTTTTGAAGGATTCCCTCCCTCCCCCCCCCCTCCAAACCTCACTCCATTTCTCTGTAAATTCTTTAATCTTCCCTGGAAACCTTCCAGATTCTTAAATGGATTAGATAATAAAGCAAAATGGCTTTTGAGAGATTTTCCCTCTTCCTCTCACAATCCATGCCATGAAAAGAGACACTTCCAAGGAGTCGGCAAGGACAAATTGGGTCATCAACACAGCAATATTGTTTACCCTCAATCTTTCTGGAGAATAGTGGGAAGAAATCATTTCTTCCATTTTAGTGGCAAACTATAGCAATTTTCATTATCATCTAAAAATGAGAGATCGGTAAAGGGAGGAGATGGAGTTAATTACTTTTATGAGCAATAGCACTACAGACATTTACTCTTCCCCTTTGATTCTGAGAGACCTAGGAAAAAAATTCCCTTTATCAGGATCTTAATTACAAAGAGGAGCCACTGATGCCCTTTGATACCTTACTTGCTTAAGTTGAAGCCAAAGCTGCTGCTGGAGCTTTAAGGAGATCCTTATACACAGTAAGGAAGAAACGTCTAGCTGCATTTTGCCTAGTCATCCACACTACTATCTTACAGTGTACTGAATTCAGGTTGCAATGTCTCTCCATACTGTACAAAATAGCAGTAAAATTACACAAAACTCAAATTAATTGAAATAGACTCTCACCTAAATCAATCGATCAGTGAGGCTCTCTTTCAGTTTTAGGCTTAGTGTGAAGAAAACCTGAAAGCATTCAAGTGTGTGTGTCTCACTAGATGTGTGTGTGTGTGTATACATACATGTATCATTCTATACTCACACACACCATAATCAGACATTTACTTGAATGTTTTCAAGGTTTTTCCCCCCTATGGTATAAGCTTGTTCATTTAGAAGGAAATATCTGATTGATAATATAAATATACCAACCTATGGGTGGGGGATGGATTAATTTCTCATTATATAACAATAGCAATAGCACTTAAACCTGAATACCACTCCATAGTGCTTTACAGCATTCTCTAAGTGATTTACAGAATCAGCATATTGCCCCCAACAATCTGGGTCCTCATTTTACTGACCTTGGAAGGATGGAAGGATGAATGAACTTTGAGCGCCATCAGGATTGAACTCCCAGCTGTGGGCAGAGTTAGCCTGCAATAGTGCATTCTAACCACTGTGCCACCAGGGTTCCTGGGTGCTAAATACAATATCTAAAGTCATGTATGATTTTATACCATGTATGATACTGTGCAAGTGTACTGTATATTTATGATTGGATCTATAGGGCTTTATGTTTATCCCAGGTATGGGTAACAATGCTCAACTGTTTTGGTCTAACAATTTCCACAAGAAATAGAACCATGTATCAGGCCGAAGCCATCTTATTTGGACACTTTGGCCTGCCACACTTTATGCTTTTAAAAACATATTCTTGCTGTGGGAATTTGGGAGGGGCTATTGCATGAGGGATGTAGAAATGTAGCCATAACAAATTCCTTTAGATTCTCAAGGTCATCCTTTGTCCAGCACCTGCCTGGAAGCTGAGGGGAGTAACGGACACGTTGGCAGAAGATGAGTGGCTAACGTGATGAACTTGTGGGTGTGGGGACAAGGGGCTTGATCTTTCAACTGGGTGGAGAAACCCTTGTAGCGTCAGATTCGGGTTTCTCACAGCTGTGCCAACATGGCTCTACTAATAAATTGGAACTTTGAGCAATACTTTGCATTGGACTCTGATTTAGTTTTAGATGCTATTTGGAACCCTGACACTATGTAGTGTTTCTTGTTCAGTGTAAACATTGATGAAGACTACTTCAATTTTTTTTGGAACTTTGCTCCTGATTCCAGAAAATCCTCCTGAAATATCATCCCTTGATGCATTATCTGTATTAGAGACTGATCTCCACATAGGTATCATCAGGCATCACTGATGACCATTACATTTGTGGTAGACAAGTTTAAGTGCAACTTAACTTGGAGATACATTTTGCATCTCCCTTTGTATTGTTCTTGGGTTAAACCTTTCTCCACTTAAAAGGAGTCAGGTTCTATTAGCAACCATATGGCATGAAAATAAGATTAATTCTATAATGTATGTAAATCATATGTAAATTCCATCATGGAATGGAATGAGAGAAATCAGTCAGATTTCAGCATGCCAACTGTGTGCATAATTGCTGCCTTCCTTTCAAGAGCAAGGCATAAAGCGATGAGCTGCCAGATCCTCTTCAGTCCCTCTATGAAATATTCAGTTGGTCCTCAATGAGCCATCAAATGACAAAAGCTTTTTATTGTTGTTTACCGAGTCAGAGTGTCCATGTTTGTTTGTTTTGACGATTCCAGCTGCGATAGATTGGCCTGCAAAATGCTTCATTTACTTATCAATTGTTCTAAGCTGTCAGATATGAGTGCCACAAATCCAGCTCACTCTATGCGATGGCTCTTTTATTATTTGCAGTCAGAATAATGATGCAAATTGGGGTTATACTTTTGTGTGTGTTTTGGAAATCTGTGACCGGGCAATAACCAAACTCATCTGTGCAGTTGCGCGAAAGCAGCCAAAGATGTTCATCTTTGAACTATGTGAATATTCTGATGTCTGAATCTGAGAAGCATGAGCAGTTGAGTAGTCCTTCCAAGATACATTTCTCATTACAAAAACATCTTTGTCCTTCTTCCAGCTGCTTCTCTCTGTGTGCATGCATCAATAATGGAAGTTATTTTGTGTTACTATTCTGCATTACTATAATTCAATATTAATAAAATTAATATTGAAAATATCCAAATGATAAAGACTATGAATGCTATCAAAGCTTGGTTGGTTTATAAATCAAATCTATTCAAGTTAATCATCTCCAATGTGTTATATGCCATCCTTCACTCCAAAGAACTGTATTTATTTGGCAATTCAGTAATTGATTACTATTCCATGCGTGAGTGTGTATATGTGAGTGTGTGCATTTATTTTTACAGGGCTAATATGCCACACCACTAAAACCCTTCATCTCAATATACTGTATGTTATTACTTTCATAGCATGATAACTTATTTATAACTTGTGGTTTCTTCATATTGTCTGCTACTACAGTCTTTCCCAAATTAATGTCTTCTATGTTTGGGACTACAGCCAGTATGGCCAATGGAAGAAGATGGGAAAGTTGTGCTCTATTACAGTCACACACATAATTTACTTCAGTATTAGCCAGTTGGCTGGGACTTTAAAAATAGTCTGTACAACCATGTTGACTACCAATAGATGATAGATTTAAACCCATTCTTCATTGTCTCCTGAAGCAAGATACCACCATACTTCTTAGTGCCAAAACATCAATGCATGTGATTAGACTACATCGTCTACTGTTGCCACCCATTATCTGCTGTCTTCACCCAGTTTGGACACAGACTGGGTGAGGATGAACAAGCTCTTACTGTATGGGTTAAGGACTGGAAGAGACAGACATGGACATTCCACATAGTTCCTAATCAAGTAAGAACAGCCTTTCCCCAGCAAGACACATTCTGAAATGTACTTACAACTGCCTTAAACCTTAAAGGAGAAAATAATAATGTATTCAGTGATTTAGAAAGTCATACACTTTCAGCTCTTCTTTTGAGAATGAAATTGTACTGAAATTATACTTACCTCCTTCTTATAGATTCTTAAATGGCAAAATGAGAAAAGAAGTACAAAGTTCTTTATGCATCAACTGCAGTATTTAAATTATATTTTAGTAATAAGTTACATATTGAATTTGTGACCCTTTTTAGCTAAGGATAAAATCATTTTCAGCTTTAAATAATCACAAAAGAGGAGACCTCATTTAACAAATTATTTTAATCTATGTTTGAAGGACTGGTGTGAATTTTCTTAACATGGAGGGAAAAGAAAGAGAATGTGGCTTCTATAAAAGGGATATCAGAAGAGCCGCAATTATACAATTTATTCCACCGAACGCTACTATTACTTTTAGGAAGGAGTCAATGAAAAAAATTACATACACTTTAATTGCATTGATGACTTTGTTTCATCTAGCAATCAGAACATTATCCCAATCACAGGGTCCTTTTCTATTTCTTAAAACAGTATAAATTACTGGTCTGTCACAGAGAAATAAAATAAAATACGGAAATTGAAAGAAAACTTTAGATCAAATATTGGACCTATGATTCATAGATAGTGTCAGGCCAAAGCCATTATAGTCGGAGTCTTTGGCCTGCCACACTTTATGCTTTTTAAAAATGTATTCTTTGCTATGGGAATTTGGGAGGGGCCATTGCATGAGGGATGTATGCATGTAGCCATAACAAATTCCTCCTAGATTGTCAAGGTCATCCTTTGTCCTGCACCTGCACGGAAGAAGATGGGAGTAGCTGCCACGCTGGCAGAAGAAGATTGGTTAACGTAATGAACTTGAGGGTGTGGGGACAAGGGCTTGAACTTTCAACTGGGTGGAGAAACCCCTGCAGTTTCAGATTCGGGTTTCTCCCAGATGTGCCAACATGGCTCTGTTAATAAATTGGAACTTTGAGGAATATTCTGCCTCGGACTCTGATTTAAAATTGGATGCTATTTGGAACCCTGACAGATAGGCTTCAGGGATCTATGAACTAGTGTAAAAAAAGAGGGGGTGTTTGATTTCCTGCCTGTTAGTTTGTCTTTGTAAAATGAAAACAAAAGTCAAATAAGATATTACGATATTGTAAAGTAGCATAAGAAGATACTATTCATGGTCAGGTAGTGTAGAATTATTGTCACAATGCTAAGATGTCTAGAATAGGTTCCTTTTGATAGAAATTAAAATTGTATGGTGATGGACATCCATCTTTTCTTATACAAATTGAAGGCTGTTTATCCTCAAAATACAGTGTGGCTCTGTTTCATGAGAAGAAGATTTGAAAAGACTAAACATTTTTTGCCCCAACCAAAAGTTTTATCTTGAAGCATCCTAAAATTGCTTACTATTGCCAATTTTTTTTAAAAAAAAGTCATGCAGACTGTTGATACCACCTCAAACTGGTCTGAGGCTTGGAACAATTTTTTTTTTTAAATCAAAGACATGCCTTTGCCAAACGATATCATCCACTCCAGACTCACTGGCATTTCTTCTAAAATTTTGCAAATATTTATGGATGAATTGACACTTGCATCATTTCCCTTCAGCATGTAATTAGATGAAACTATTGATGCTTCTCAGTGCAGCAAGCTTCTGAGTTTCATTCACTGCATGCTTGCCAATCCTATTAAATAACTCCTATCTTGTGACCAACTTTTGGAAATGATCAAGACCATCAGTCTCTTTGAAAGGGTGAAAGGTGTATTGGCAAACCTAATTTCGATCAGGAGAAAGAAAATTCACTATTCTGTGCACAGATGGCACCCTTGTGATACTTAGCAACCCATCTGATTTTACTGCCTCGGTGAAAAAGAAGCTCCCTATATCACGGTGATTCACTGCACTCTATAGTGGCATGTATTGGTGTCAAAGTCAACCATTCTGAAATAAGTCTAATCTACAGCCATGAAAATCAGTTCCATCAGATAGAGGGCCTTGAACCTCTGCTTTGACAAGAAGTGTCTGTTAAGACAGGGGAGCACAATGTTTAGTCCTTCTCTACCTCACTGGCTTTCCAAAAGACAAATCTTGAAATGCTTCACTGAACTTCAGGCAGAACTTTTACTTTTTTGAGGGAGACAGACAAAAATAAATCCTTGGAATAATTTGAAAGAGAAAGTCCATTAATAGCTGGCCTTACTCAGCAGTTATTCTGGCCAATGAATGAGGTAAATCTTTCAGGACCTTGCCTGCCACCTTTATGGATGTTGCGAGAAAATGGCTGGATCTTTTGGCCTAGCTGCAACTCTAGAAGTAGAGACTGAAGGGGGACAACTATGTAAACTTTCCAATGCTAGACTTCTGCAAACTGCAGTGAGAGTGACAAAGCATTTCTCTCCAGGCAGATATCTGCAGACAGATGGAAACACTGCATAACTCTTTTCAAGGTTATCCATGACCTTAAAATGGAAGCATGGGTTTCCCTTGTGTATATGGACAGCATTAATAATGCAGACCTTGTCAAAAATGTCCTCAGTGACTTATTTTAATAAAATAAATGATGAAACACGTTCAACTAAAGAATCATGGAGAATTCCAATGCTCCTTGGCAGAAGACTAGTAGGCCTTGGCTGGCAAGCTATCAAATCCTTCTGAATGCTATGTACAGTCCACCTTCTCCTAAGTTACCAAAGACAGAGAAGTACTGAAATTAGATTATGCCATGCTGTCACGTATGAATTTTTTTTCATATTTTTGAGTCAGTATTGACTCCTGATGATTGGCTGGACAGGTTCCTGCAGTTTTCTTGTCAACATTTCAGAAACAGTTGCCATTGCCTTCTTCCTAGGGCTGAGATAGACAGACTGGCTCCAGTCATCTAGCTGGCTTCATGCCTAAAGTGGGACTAGAACTCACTGACTCCTGGTTTCAAGACTGGTGCTTAACCTCTACACCAGCCAGGCTTTCCTATATGAGGTACATGCCTAACAAGGATTAAACCAATGGGTACTACCTCCTGGTGGTCCTTGTCTGGCAGAGAAAGCTGTAGGAGCTCTGAATCCATCTGCTATTATGCACTCCTGAGTCAGGAGTTTCATCACTAGTTGCCATCAAAATGAAGCATCAAAATTGATTGGATGTCAAAGATGACATGTGAATTGCCTGGTCAAAGACTATGCACAATTTCAACTGAAATTATTGTTGAGCAAAGTAAAAATTATTTTTAAAAAATATATTAAAAAAACATTTGCACACCCTTTTCCCCATATTTTTTCAGGAAATGGCTATTAATTTTTCATGAAAAGAACAAGAAAAAAACATAATTCTTTGTAAAGATTGCTTTGATGCTTTGTCTACACAAAGGATATTTGTAATGTAATACTGTAAAATAAATTGTTTGCAAAAATTTGTCTTCTGTATATTTAGATTCATTTTTCAGGGGAGTTTTCATTAGATTCATCTGTGATTCTCCTTCACACACACACACACACACACACACACACACACACACACACACAAATATACACACATGAGATGAAAAACCACACTATAAGCAAAGACTTCACTCCTAGTACTTTTTTGTTTTGTTGTGGAAATAACCATCACTGCCCCCTCCCCATATATAGGATTGTCATATTCCAAACCTCAAAGCTGGGCACCTTAACTTACATATTACACATGCTAAACCAATGTGCAAATTAATCTAATTTGCATTTTGACTTTTTCATGTTAACAATACCAAAGCAATTCACAAAAATTTAATAACATCACAACAAACACATGAAATCAACAGTAGAAATAGATGAAAACATTTAATTAGTGCAATTAAAGTTCTATTTTGAAAATTGAACACCTGTCCATTTTCAGCTTTAAACGCATTTTAAATATTTATCATTTCTCTCTATATATAGGTATAGATATTTTTTTTAAAAAAAATCATAAGAATACCAAATTAAAAAGTACTACTGTATATTATTCTATCCTTAATTTTACATGCTAGCAAAAAAAATGTTTAGGATCGTCTAATGCAGATTAGAGTCTACATGGAAATGAGATGCCAGAAGTTTAAACTGGCCTTAGAAAAGGTTGAGGAACAAGAGGCGTTATTGCTGATGAACACTGGATAATTAAGAAATAGAAAGACTATCAAAAAGAAGTCAATATGTGCTTCATTGTTTATACAAAGACTTTTGATAATGTAAAACATCAAATAGTGGCATGTAGTTAGAAAAATCCCCCAAACCCCAAAACATCTCAGTGTGCCCTCGTATGAAACCCACAGTATATACAGGTCAAGAGGCCATAATATGAACTGAATATGACAAAACAGACTGGCTGCAGATTGGCAAAGGAGTGAGATAAAGCTGCAAGTTCCCTCCTTAGTTATTTAACCAATATGCTGAATTTTATATGATGGGAAGCTGGATTGGAAGAAGATGAGAATGACTTTAAAAGTGAAGGAAGAAACATCAGTAACATGTTCTGTGCTGATAACACTACTCTGATAGCCACAAATGCAATGGATCTGCAAGCTGTAGCAATAAAAGTCAAGGAGCAGTGTAGAAAAAAGAGTAAAGTTAAACGTAAGTAAGACCAAACTAATGACAACAAGGACAACATCCAGCCTTAGAATTCACAAATGAAGATGCTAAATTGATAGCTTCTGCTTTTTACAATCAACCACAAACAATAAAGAATACAATAAAGAAATATACCACAGATTAGGAATTCATAAAACAGACATGAAGGCTTTGGAAGAGACATTCAAATGCTGTGGTGTTATACCCACTCACAAATATCAGAATCATGCAAGCCATGTGATTCCCTATGACACTTTATGAAAGCGAAAGTAGACACTGAAGAAGCAGGATATGAAGAGTATTGACACTTTTGAACTTTGATGTTGGAGCAGACTCCTGAGAACTCTATGAAGAACCAAGAAAATCAAGCAAATAGATCATCAAACAAATCAACCTAGAGTTATCACTTGAGGCACAAGAGATCCTACTTCAGACACATTATAGCAGGGGTCCCCAAACTTGGCAACTTTAAGACTTGTGGACTTCAACTCCCAGAATTCTCCAGCCAGCTATAATGCAGCTATGCTGTGGACTTGTGGACTTCAACTCCCAGAATTCTCCAGCCAACTATAATGCAGCTATGCTGGCAGCAGAATTCTGGGAGTTGAAGTCCACAAGTCTTAAAGTTGCCCCTCTGCATTATAGAAAGACTTCCAGTAGGTTTCTGGAGAAGATAACAATAGCACTTAGACTTATAACCGCTTTACAGTGCTTTACAGCCCTCTCTAAGCAGTTTACAGAGTCAGCATATTGCCCCCAACCATCTGGGTCCTCATTTTACCCACCTCAGAAGGAAGGAAGCTGAGTCAACCTTGAGCCTGGTGAGATTTGAACTGCCAAATTGCAGGCAGCCGGCAGGCAGCAGAAGTAGCCTGCAGTACTGCACTCTAACCACTGCGCCACTAACTTATCGGAAAGTTAGAAGGAAAGAGAAGGACAAGGTGACCAGCAGCAAGGAAGATGAACACTTACAGTGGCAATGAGTTTACCTTCTGAAGACCTGCAAGATCAAGTTACGGATAGCTAATCATGGAGAAAATCTGTCTAGGTGATGAATAATAGTCATAACTGATTTGACAGGATGTAATCAAATGGATGTTCAAAACAGAATTGATCCTTTCAGGATATTCATTTTGAGAAATAAGTGATTTCAGTTTTTCAAACATTAGAAAGCTCTTTAAACCAGTGGAAAGGCTAGCATTTAGTTTTATAATGACTTTTTAAAATTGTGGTGATTAACAAATTCACAGAATACCTTTCAGTTGAACTCTGGCATTATATACAGCACAGAAAGATAACTATATATTTTAACTGTGATATATTGTCTGAAGTTTGATGTTCACTGCACTGCAGTCTAATCGGTGTTGTGCAATATATGTCCCAAACAAGCCAATCCGATGTTTTATCTTAGCATTGCTCTTTTCTTCCAATTCCTTCAAAGGTTGTGTTTATATTGTCTTTTCCAGATGTACTTATTTTAGGACTAATATCATTTTTTTCTGGGGCTGAAATTACATATCTGACAATGGCAGCAGAATGCTTATTTTCAGGTTCTTCAGCCTTGAAATTGCTTTCAGTGATACGCCTCAACATATACAATTTGGCGCTTTTCTTTTTTAGGTGACATTTCCCTGTTTGCATTAATATCACTGGAGGAAAAAAAAAGAATTAAATGATATTAAACTTGATAGAAAACTTTCCAATAAAAATCCTAATCTCGGTTTCCTGGAAGTATGCACCACTGATCACATGAGACTTACTTGAGAATAGAAACACTTCAGGGCGTATAATAAGACCGTGACAAGGATTGAGACCCTAATCCATGTCACCTTCTTAAGCTTCTCAGCTGCTGTCAGGTTTGTGCAGAACAAAAAAAACAGTACATTTTTAAGACTCAGTAGGTAGAAGGCTTGGTAACAGGGGTGGGTTCCTCCCGGTTCGGACCGGTTCACCCGAACCAGTAGCAACCCGCTGGTGATGTCACGATGACATCACCGATCCGGTTCCGTGGGCGCCGCCATCTTTTTTTTATTATTTTTTTTAAAAAAATTTGAATATTTTTTTTGAATTTTTTTTTCTTCTGAGCATGCGCAGAAGCTGAGTTCCGGCATTGTGCATGTGGTCGCCATCTTGTTTTTGGCTTTTTTAAAAAAATTGGATTTTTCGTTACTGCGCATGTGCGCGCAAGGCGCGCCCACGTGGCGCAGGAGGGAGCGAACCGGCAGCGAGGTAAGTTGGAACCCACCCCTGCCTGGTAACCATCACAATATTGCCATCTTGCACAAGTGAAAGTTCTTTTTTTTTTTAAGACAAAGTTGTGGTTGAATACAACCCCATCAAACCTCTGCTGTGACTTTTGTCAGAAACTCTGTCCTGCTAGGGAAAACATCACTCTGCAGTTTTTCCAGTTTAATGGAAGAACACCACATCAGAAACATTTGGAGTTCTTCTTTCATTTGGCTCTGTAAATGTTTGGGGTAGCTTTTCCATCCTTCATTGCTATTCTTCGCATAGTGTAAGCCTTAATTTATTGTGCTGTTGGAGAGCAAGGGAACTTTTGTCAATGTTTGTACTGGGATTTATGGAGCAGAAAGTACATACTTTCCCTTTCTATTTATAGTTCTTTTAATGCAAGTTTTTCCCTTCTGTTTCCTAGCTTCGTTCTTGTCTTGAGGATAGCTACGCAATACGAACAAGAATAGGACATCTAAAGACTATGCCAGCCTCTTAGCCTTTACATTTTTATTTATCCCATTTATTTATTTATTTATTTATTTATTTATTTATTTATTTATTTATTTATTTATTTATTTATTTATTTATTTATTTATTTATTTATTTATTTTATAAAATTTATATTCCGCCCAACTCCCGAAGGACTCTGGGCTTTTATTTTTTCCAGCGTTATCTTTTATTTTTTTCCAACTGTATGTCTTTCTTTGAATATTTGAAAACTTTCTTCTGAACTTATATTAACCCTAATATTTTTGTTTCCAAAAACAATTTTGTTGTCATTATTCAACTGGTCTCCTCATAAAGCATACGATAATCCAAATCCTAAAGCTCATTAAACCTTTTTGTTTTGTTCGTTATTTCAGGCCATGTTAATGTTTCAACAAACTAGATTGAGTTTTGAGGTAATGCTCCATTTAGTTTCCAGTTCTGTCATTGTGTAGATTTCCCCATTTCTCTTTCTTATCCCATCAACACATACCTGTTCAATAAGTTTTTTTTTCATTTTTGTCTCTATAATCTGCTTTTTCAACTATATTTTGTTGTTAATGTACACTTTATGGCATTTCCCCCACCATTTTAACATTAGTACTGTTTGGTCTTATCTCCATTACTGTAATTCCTTTAGACTCCCAGTTGACCTTATTTTGTCTTTGACAATAGAATTTCCATGTTTTTCTTCAGTCTGTTTTAAGGATAATCATAATATTTCACTTGTTCTTTTTTGTCTCACATATTTTTTGTGACAGCCAACTTTTTTTATTACTGCATGATGACCCAGTTCAGTTGGGTTGGCATTTTGCCATTTCTCTACTGTCATTGCATAACATTTTCTCATTTACAAGAACATATACAGTATCGTTCTTATGTTTTTGGAGTCCCTTATGCATTTCTCCTTGCTATGTTTTTGCAATTAATATATTGATTCAAAATGCTGTTTCACAGGAATATCTCACTGTTATTGAGATTTATTATTTGGAGGGTATAAAGATGCCCACAGAGGGGAAGCAGACAATACAACTTTCAACCTCTTGCTATCTTCAATAAACTATAATTCTTAGAATCCTAGCTTTCATTTTATAAAAAGAGCATGTCTTTATCTATTAGAGTTGTATCCCTCCTTTATTATTTTATAAATAACTCAAGGTGGCGAACATACCTAATACTCCTTGCTCCTCCTCTTTTTCCCTCACAGCAACAATCCTGTGAGGTGGGGTGTGCTGAGACAGAGTGACTGGTAAGTCACTCAGCAGGCTTTCATGCCAAAGGTGGGACTAGAATTCACAGTCTCCTGGTTTCTATTCTGGTGCCTTAACCACTACACCAAATTGACCTTCAGGCCATCTAGAAGCCAAGATATGGTGCAAAATATGTGGCTACTGTTCTGCTCATGAGTTTTGTGGAGCAAGGTTTGTTCCTACATTTCTTTATTCAAGTAATTTTATTAAGAATTACAATCACAATAGTAAAAACTTAAATAAAGATAGGAAAACTGAAAGAACCAAAGATGCAAAGAGAAAAAGACATAATGAGTAGAAACAAAAGAAGAAAAGTAAAAATACAGTAAAAAAGAAAAGAAATACATAAAATAACTCCCACCCTTCGTCACAAGTATAAACAATTTTAGTAACTTTTCACTTCCTCTTAAATTACAAAAATGATCTCTTATTCCCATATCATCTCTCTTATCTATAATCAAATCCATAAAGCATCATCGTTTCAGTCCTGGTGTCAGCAAAAGTCTATTAAGGGTTACAAGAAATAATGTATTTTAAACTTGACCAAGCAAACCAACTTTATGTTCCTTCCTTTTACATCTAACAAACTTAATCTTTAGTGCTTTCAAATAATGTCATGTAACTTGATTTCATTTCTTCTTTGTCCCTCCAAGAGTCTTCAAAGCTTTAACAAGTCTCAAAAAATGGCAGACAATAAGACTCCATGAAAAGCAGAGCTAATGAACATGGCAAAGATTGAAGAGCTGGCGAATAATTCGGATCTTTGACCTCTCAAGACCAAGAGAGAATTGGAGATTGCCCACAAGTGCTCCAGACACTTCTACTCACAAGGACAATGCAAGAAAGCAATCTATGGCAGGCTTTGAGCACTGGGAGACAAGAGAATTGTCACCTTGCTCAAACTGTGATTGATCCCTTTAAAAAGTCACAAAGTTCACATACTGTACTTCCTTTTCTAATCACTTTCAGAAATTGCTAGTTAACTACTTTTCAGCTATTCAAAAACCTACAGAAAAACAAAAATGAAAGGACAAGGTGAGTTTGCCTACAATCATTAACAAAACAAATTCTTAGCTACAAACTTAAAAACTTTTTTTAAAAAAAAATAAGACTTTAATTTTAAAAAGCTACAGATGAACTATTGTCCAGATAAATTTGAGATATGATTTTGGAATTCAATTCAATCCAATTAAAGGAGAAGCACAAATAAATTTGACTGGTTACTATATGACACAAAATATTCTAACACTGGAAATATTGAAGGATACTTTTGAAAAATTGGAGTCAGGAATTAATATTAACCATGTCAACAGCAATATCTGTCTTTATGGATAGACTGCATCTAAAAGATGTTATGGAAAAGAAGCAAGCTTTATATAACAAGGCAGAGATTGAGTTGAAAGTTGACTTCCCAATGACAGGCTTCAAGAATGGCATAGAAAAGATGTACATACTGGACATACAGAAGAAACTGGCTGATGTTTTATAACTAAAAGGGACATACAAACAATAACCCTATTGTTTAATTATCTAATTATTGTTTAATTATCTAACCTAGATAATTTTTCTATATTGGACTTGCAAAAGAGATTTGTTAAAGTTTTGAAGAATCTCATGAGAAGAGTCAAAGAAAGTTTGTTCCTACTTTCCAATAGCCAATGAGTGACCATCACCTAGGAAAGAAAGTTCTTGTTTTATTTTTTTCTGAACTGAAGACGTTTTCAAAAATCCTTTTAAAATTCCAGAGTGGGTATTGATTACAAAAGGCTTTTGAAATGGCTGTGATTAGATAGGAGCAAATGACAACTTCCTAGTATTTTTAAATCCTTACTTATTAAAAAAAATTATTTTCCTGAGTTCCATACATTTAGCATTGACCTTATACATGCATGCTGATGAAACTCATCATTATCATATACATACATTGCAAAAACAGGAATAGTAACCACACTGAACTATGCTCACCTCCAAAGTAATCAAGCACTTTGGAGGTGACAACATAGGAAAACAACTCTCCCGAAGAGAACGTTACTGTCTCTTGGTAGCATAGCAAAATGGTCATGATGAGGCAGAATTGAAAGAACTGAGGTTGATTGTGATGTACATACAGTATCTCCTTTTAGCATATGTACTCAGAAATTAGTATTTTTTCATGTAAAGATAACAAAATCTATTCTGTGTGACATACAAAGCAAAGCCTAGAGATAACCTGTAAACTGTATCAACATTTCATTTAAAACATCACAAGCAGTTCCCTATTTGGAGGATGAACTTCCAACCAGGTTTTGGTCCACCCCCGAAACAAGTGGATCAATGTAGTCAGCAGAAGGAACAGAATGTTTTGGGGTTGGCCTGAACATTTTATTCCCATGCACATATCTTGCAAAAAAAAACCAAAACCACCTTCTGCAGGAAAATGTTAAATACAAAGCTGAAAAATAAAGCAGGAGAGAGGGAGAGAGGGAGAGAGAAAGAGAGAGAGAGACAGACAGACAGACAGAGAGCAAGAGACAGACAGAGAGCAAGAGAGAGACAGAGAGACAGAGAGACAGAGACAGAGACAGAGACAGAGACAGAGACAGAGTTCCTTTGGTAGGAGCTTCTGAAAAGACTTTTCTCACATTCTACCAAATGTGTCTTTGATAGTGGCCAAATGAAAGAAGACCGTCTTCTGGATTTCTTAAAGCCCTGGGAGGGCTCAGAAAACTCCATTATAACTTAACCTGGTCCTAGGACATGCAGCACTTATATGAAGCATAAACAGGCTTCTCAATTTTATCTAAAAACATAGATACCCAGGAGATTTCCTTTATTAAGGGTGTTAAACACTTTCCACAACTAGTTTATTTAAAAGTTGGTGGGTGCACCATTTTAGACCAATTAAAGTTCTTAAGCAGTAATACAAGGCAGTCCTTTTTAGAATGCATTACAGTTGTCATCAGATATAACTAAGTTGTAGATCAACCTGGCATCTCCATGGTTAGGGGCAATTAGAGAGGAGATATACCATTGGATAGATCTGCTAACTAAGTTGGCCAAGCACAAGATTTACTAAAGACATATATCTACCGTATGTACTACTAAAAATCTTGTGTCTGCTCTAACTTTCATTTAAGCAAAATGGTGCATCATGGGACAACAATCATTGAACCACCATATCTCAAATGGGCTAATTTACAGAATGTCAGGACCCATTATTCCCTTGGGAATCAAATTTGGGAAATTTCTCTGAGACGATGGCCCAATAATTATGGGTTTCTAGTACAGCTTACAAATCTGTACATTAATTTCTCAGTGGCATCCCTACAAAGAACAAACATTAATAATGCTCGCTATTGTGGTACCTGGAGCAAAATCATAGTAGTTCCCTCTGACATATTCTGAATTAAGTGAATAATATTTCAGGCCAATATATGACTTTATAGCAAATTAGATTTAGTTCCTAGGATAGCATCTTTGAGGTGATCCAACTGGAAGATATATTTCTAACATTCCCAACGTCGTTGAATTGAGATTCAGATGGGAAACTACTGATCAAACAGAAGTTCATAAAAAAACTTCAGAGCACCCTTTAAATTTTCAGCTGCTGCTTCTAACATTTGAAATTCTTCTATCAACAAAGCAAAAAATGGAAGAAACATATCAACACATATATACAGTTGTGCAAAGAGAAAAGATACTGTACAGATATTTAGAATATCCCTTAGAGAATGTACATTGTCTCATGCTCACAGAAGTAGAGAGAGGTAGAAGGGGCAGGTGTGATAAAGTAAAGCATGAGAATTTCTTCCCTTTCATTTCAGGACCACCTGTCAGCTTGTAGAGTTTTTTTTTTTTTAACATTTCAGAAAAGTGCTCTTCCACAAACTAGCCACAAGTCCCATCTAATAAGTCCTGATAGCTCCTTTTAAATCACCCACACCGATCGCTTGTGCAAAATCAGAACAAGTTTTGACAGATGGCTAAACCCACCAGCCTAGCCATCTCACAGAACTCTCCTCCTCTCTATTAACAAAAGCCGATGAGTGGATGTTTTCCTGCTAGTGGGTGACTTTTGGTGGGTGGGGAAATGAAGCCAAAGGAAGTCACCAACTTTAAAGACAAAGCCACTCACAATTCTCATCATTACAGAACCAAACTATTGCCAGATCATATAGCCAGCACAATTTATGCTGGCATATTTTTCTGCTAAATAAAAGCATTACATTTTTAGCTCTAAAAGCAATTGACTATTATTATTTAGCATATGATGTGAATATGACAGAAGAGAAGTAAACCTATATACACAGTCCACCTAATTATAAGTAAAACTTCTATGGGGGTATGGCAGTGGTCTCCTAACTGGGTGTCCAATTCAGCTATACAGGTGATTAAGAGCCGTGGTGGTGCAGTGGTTAGAATGCAGGCTAATTCTGCTGACTGCCAGAAGCTTGATCCTGACCGGCTCATGGTTGACTCAGCCTTCCATCCTTTTGAGGTTGGTAAAATGAGGACCCAGATTTTGAGGGCAATATGCCAACTCTGTAAACTGCCTACAGAGGGCTGTAAAGCACCATGAAGTGGTATATAAGTCTAAGTGTTATTGCTATTGCTATCTCTGGCATTGCTTCATCCTGATATTGTAGAGAACCAGAGAATGCACCTCATGGGCATTGCCCATTGGTCAATCTTGTACAATGTGTTTAATAGTTTGCATTTCAGCACCACAATCGCAACAAGGGGAATCTTTCCATCCCCACTGATACTGAGCAGAGGCATTTCATTCAGTATCACACCTAATTCTGTTCAATTTCAACCACACAAAGAGAGGCAGGTCAAAACCTGGTGGTTTGGTAGAGGGATTACTAATGGTCAGGCTACAATAAGTTACCTTGCACTAGAGGTGGTATTCATTTCCCTACTGGTTCGCAAATGTGAGTGTGTGCACCTCCGTGCATGCGTGCGACCATCCGCGCATGCGCTTTGCTTCAAAACATACAGAAATAGGACAGCATAGCGCCGGGGTGGGTGGGCGGGGTGGGCCCACCCGCGGGTCACCACTACCGGTTCGCTCGAACCGGTCCGAACCGGCTGAATAGCACCTCTGCCTTGCACCAAAGGCATTCTCAGGGTTTATTTATTCGTGTCACAAGCATCACAATTAAAATGAGGCATACTATATAACCTAACCTTTAAAATATAAAATGCAAGATTAAAATATGTACAAATTAAACAAATCTTGGCCAGAAACTAGCAACATTAATTGCATATTAGGACCCAGATTGTTGGGGGCAATATGCTGACTCTGTAAACTGCTTAGAGAAGGCTGTAAAAAGCACTATGAAGCAGTATATAAGTGCTAGTGCTAGTGCTAGTGCTAGTGCTAGTATTCTCAGAGTTAAACCGGGTAGATATTAATTGAAGAGCTGTTTTCCAAGCTGGCCTACACGATTTCAATCTTGTGATGGGCTGTGCAATCTCCTGGTGAAGGGCCTTGTTGTTCAGCATTCTTGACCATAGCTGAACGAGAGCTTGTCGTTCTTGACCATAGCTGAACGAGAGCTTGTTGTTCTTGACCATAGCTGAACGAGAGCTTGTCGTTCTTGACCATAGCTGAACGAGAGCTTGTCGTTCTTGACCATAGCTGAACGAGAGCTTGTCATTCTTGACCATAGCTGAACGAGAGCTTGTCGTTCTTGACCATAGCTGAACGAGAGCTTGGTCGTCTTCTAATGTGGGATAATATGGTATCGCTTAAGTACTAGTAACCAATGCACAGGAGTGGGATGCAATGTGCCAGAGATGATATGCATTGTCTGATAAAGCTGGAAAACTGACCATTTGGGTGTGGGCGTTGTTAAGCCACACACTGGCACAATATTCAACTGTGGAATAAACCAAAGCCAAGGCTGTTGTTCGTAGGGTGTTAGCAGCCAGTCTGTTCAGTAAATAGTTGAGGCTTTTCAATTTTGCAGCTGCTTTTTCCAGGTGTTGCCGGAAGGTTAATGGTCTGTCCAGTGTTATTCCCAAATACTTCAGAGAGTTACTGCATTCAGTTCCAGAATTTCACTGAAAACTGGTAATTTGCATACCTCTTGCTGAGGTGAACCGTGGCTACATATTCAATGCAATTGATTGAGTGATTGATCGTAATTATTTATATGCCACCTTCTCAACCAATTCTAAACGACTTTCTTCAGCAGTTTCGGATATATTTTTTCTTACAAATTGGTTGAAATCCCATACTGACAATAATAAACACACACATACACATATGTGCACACACACACACACATACACACACAGAGAGAAGGGTTTTTTGCCCAGTGACAAATGCTGACAAACCTGCTGTCTCTGAAATTTTAAAATACCCAAGGCTTTCAAACTGCTTCTTTAAATTAGGTCCTTTGCAGAAATTCCATTAGCACGAAGGAATAGATTAATGGCGAAAACTATTTTAGAGACCATGAAGAGCCTTAGCTAGGAGGCAATTTATGGAAAAAAATGGACCTGGAAAACCTGAAGCTCAGATGTATAGCTGGATATACAGTATGAATGACTTATAAAATAAAGAACGTACATAAATTAGATTAAAGGTGGGAGAGGTTTTTTTTTTTCATAACACACTAAATCCACTTCTTGCTTCTCTCAATGCCAGTATAAAGCTTTAGGCTTTATATTATATCCGTATTATATAAATTAATACAGCAATCTGCTTGTGTTCATTTTTTATACCAAAGAGGTAATACAATTTCAAAACCTTAATGGTATATTATTTTTATAAGACATGATAACACTCAGGAATATGTCAGAACTGTTGAGATCACTTAAATGTCCCAACCCCTTTATTCTGCAGGAAAAAAATAACACTGCAAACCTGTGCATATTTTTCATTTATGCTCTGGTTTTTTCTATGCATATGAACATGCAAACAGTGTATATCACAATGAAAATAAAGCACTCCACATATAACTTTAAAAGCAATAAAATTAAAAGCAATCAAAAATTTAATGAATCAGCCTTTGTCCTAAACCTTGGGAGAGGTGAACCAAACATTGGGAGAGCTTTCCATAGTCAGAGGAGAAAGGAGAAGACCCCTTCCCTCACAGTAGACAACTTAACCTCTAGTGGCAACAAAAGGTCTTTCAAAAGCTGCCCAAAGGTCCAGTTCATTAACAGCACTGCATTCCCTCCATTTAGTTTCATTCATCAAGGTGACCAAAGTAGTTTCCATGCTATATTCTATATTCTATAACACCTGATGGAGATGAGTCCAGGTAATTATTCCAAAGCATCTGGCACAAAGCCACCACATTCCAATTTACAGAGGGAATATTTCAGTCTGACCTGTAATCATAAAGAACATTCAGGTAAAGGGAGAGCTTTTTAAAAGGTTGTATAATTGCCTCCTTTAATCAAGCAGGGATCTATCACATCCTTCCTTAATGGTGTTACCTACCTTCCTTAATCATGGGGTCATTCCTGTCCCATCTGATTTAATCCTCTAAAAGGGTACTCAGCCAGCAAGCAGGTGGTAGTTATCAGTCACCACATATCCTATCTGTCTCTGATGTACACGTTCAAAAGAATCCACATGAATAGGATAAGCCATTCTAAAGTTGCTTTCTTGTGATCAGCCTCTACAATGGAATCCAAGCCAAGCTACACACACACCCCAAATTTATTTTATCTTCAAAGAATGATGAAAACTGTTCACAGTGAGCCAGGTTCTGACCACTCTGGCTCCCTCCTCAACATGAATATTGAAAAGATGGCACACAGTACAGTTCTGTCCAGATCCAGCAGAGGCAGAGAAGTACAGGAAGTGCTCTGTCATAGCCACAGACTGCCATGGTTTAAATTCTCAAATGGGCCCCAGTGAATATTTGATCTGCAAAGACATTCTCCGTTTAGACTCAAGTCTTTGCAAATCAAGGGACCAAATGAACTTTCCTAAAAAGAAGAGGTGGGTTTAAGAATAGTCTCAATCACTCAAGTCATCTTACATATCAGCCAGGATTTGAATATCTTGCATGCTTGTATCACTGGCTCTATTTACATTTTCATACCTGGCTAAAACAACTTTGGCTCTTCCCTTATACTATTCAGAACATAAATCACCTTCGTGTATTTTTTCCCCCAAGGTCTCACCTCTCCATGATCTTTCATTCTCTCATTTTTCAAAACTGAATTTTCATGGACACTTAACTTCTCTCTGTAATTCCAGTAATTTTTCATATCCTCTCGAATTTTCTTTCTTTGCTGAGGACACTCTATATGCTGGGCCAAGCTTGTACCATATTTAACCACTACATGAGCTTCTACTGTAAAAAAAACTATAGATGCATACCACAGCCTAGAAATATACAGGAAGGTAATGCAAGGTGGAGAGACACTGAGGAATTCACAGGGAAGGCTGAAAAGTTAGTTTCTCACACATTTTTAATTGACAGTCTGTGTTGAACCCATGATTAATGAATGCTCAGTATGTTGTGTATAAAAGCTTTACAAGCCCGCCTGCTGATACTGACATGCCATGGTGGAACATTGTATACATACCCTGTGTCCATCTCAGGGAGAATTACAAGTTTACTCCTGTAAGTATTTATTTTTAATAAAATGTGTGATGATCACAGCTTCTCTTTCTGGGAAATCTCTCATGGATATTAGCCCTGGAAGGCATTTGCATTTGCATTTTCATGTGGGGAAACAGTCACCCTGCCAAAATTATCTTTAATAATTATAAGTATTTATCATTAAGTTCTTTCCAGTTTCCCCCAGACATGTGTAAAACAATACAAAGATATGCAATTAAAAAATCTGGGGAAATATATCTTAACAATTACGTACAAATGTTCCATATAGTAGGAAAATATGCAAATGTCAAACTTACACTGATCCGCACAAGCCCAGTACATAATATAATGTCTCTGCTTTAGATTTTATTAAACTTGGCTTAAAACTTCATGGTCAAGAGACTTAAAAAGGATAAGCTTTGTTCTATTCTGTTTTTTAAAGCCTCAGTTCTCTGAAAGTCCAACAGTGCAGAGTAAAGCAGATTTGGTGCAGAAAGATGGAAAAAAAAATCCTATAATGGAAGTCCATGTTGAACAACAAACTTCATTCCTGCTCAGCTGCTAAACAATATGAATTGAGCCTGCATTATGTATGACCCTTTATTGCATATGTTTAGGCCTCTTAGTCTTAAGTGCTCCCTCTGCCATCATTACTCCGAAAGGACTATTTCTAGAGCTGTGTGAAGTGTCTATTCTAGTTCTGAAACAGTTCATTTTCTCCTATAGTGCCCGTTTTTTCCTGGGAAGCAGGCCAGTCAAATCATTGCAGTGGTGTTTTATGTCCTTTGGACATGAATTCTCCAGAGCTGGAACCAGTTTGTGTCTATAACCAGAATACCATGAATATTTACCCTTCTAGAGAATCCTAGACATACACAAAACCATCGTTAGAACATTCAGACCAGCCCATCTCCTGGAGGAAAATGGGATTTCCTGAGAGAAAATTAGTATATTCTGGAGGCAGAGTACAATGGCATTGGTCTTTACATCTCCAACTAATTCACTGCAGCACACTTCTGAATAAGTATTGATGGGATTATGCTACATTATATTTACCCGTTCTTGTTTTATTGTCACTAGGGTAAATGTAAATAGAAATGAGAAATAGTTTGCAAAGAAGAAAAGCACATGACACTTTCAAAATATCATCACAATCAACTGCCAGAGTTAAGTTTTACAGTAAAGGTCATCCATGGGAATGGGAGAGGGGAAGAATTTAAGGTTATTATTTCATATAACTTACTCAATATTTATGCACTGATTTACTACATGTGTATATTGCTTTTCTGCCAAAGCTCTCAATGTAATTTACACGTTACAATTACGATGAAGTGGATGTTGCACAAAAGCTTACATTGTAATAAACATGTTAGTCTTTAAGGTATTACAAAATGTTGTTTTTGCTGCAACAAACTAAAATACGGCCTTTTGAAAATGATCCAGAAGGTATAACTTACAGGAAGGGGAAATGTGCGGGTATTTCAGGAATTACTCATTAATGTTATTTGTAGCAAATTTGGGTAATTTTAAATGGAATAGCTACTGCAGGGAATAATTCTAAGAGTTGAGGATCCCAGTGGTAATTGGTCCCAACCATTGTTTCCTTCAATGGCCTCTGTTCATAAAAGTCGGGACTACTTTTATTGTAACAGTTATAACAGGGGTGGGTTCTAACTTACCTCGCTGCCAGTTCGCTTCCTCCCGCGCTGCATGGCCATGCCTCGTGGCCGCACGTGCACTTTGCGCGCATGCGCAGTGCCAAAAAATCCAAAAAAATTCCCCCCCAAAAAAGCTGAAAACAAGATGGCGACGCATGTGCAGTGCCGGAAACTTGGCTTCTGCGCATGCACAGAAGAAAAAAAATTTAAAAAAAAATTCCCCCCCCCAATTTTTTTTTTCAAAAAAAAAATTCCCAAAAAAAAAAAGGCAGCGCCCACGGACCGGCACCGACTGAACCGGATCTGTGATGTCACTGTACCAAAAAAAAAAAGCCCCCCCCCCAAATATTTTTTTAAAAAAAAAAATTCCCAAAAAAAAGATGGCGGCATCCACGGACCGGCACCGACCGAACCAGCTCCATGACATCACCAGCGGGTTGCTACCAGTTCAGACGAACCGGTCCGAACCGGGAGGAACCCACCTCTGAGTTATAATAACAGAATCTTTCAAGTCTGAGAGTGCTTTACTCCTCCCTCTCTTTATTCCTGGGTAAACTAGGGAGGGTCTTGTCAGTTTTCTGCCTCAGTGGCAGCTCTTCTTCCTGTCCTTCAAGGCCATTTCCTGTCCCTTGTACATCTAATACAGGGCAGTGGCCCTACCCGCTTGCTTCAGCTTTTCTTTAATCGTTTCCCAACAGATCACTACTTAGAAGTATGACTTGGGGAGAAAAATGATTGCTGCTTTTCCCTGCTCTAGCACAGCAGTTTCCTCTGCCTCACTTTGTGCACAGATCTGCTTGAGGGGACTGGCAGACTCTTCCAAATGATTTGGGAGAGTGCACAGATGGGAGTCCCACTGCATATGTAAAATGTCACTCACTTAAGATGGCTGTTGCACTGCCTTGCATATCCTTCATAAGCAATGAGATGCAATAGCTGGATTCCAATAATTCTGTAAAGACAAGAGGCCCCCCATATGGTTAATTCAGATTTCCTTTTAGTGTGGAAATGTCAGACAAATTGCCGGAAGCATATAATTCATATAATGCAATTTAAAATAAGATATGAGAAGCTAGAAGTAGAAAACCAGTTAGTGTCATGGTTAAAGCCAGAAATTAAGAGACGACAAGGTCTAGTCCTACCTTAGACAGAAAACCAGCTTCCTGTCTTACCATGTACAATCTGAGACAGTGGGAATATATGCTGTCCATGACCCCGTCAAGTCATTGGGAAAGGGATGCCCATAGTGTGACATCCAGAATAAGGACAGAAGAGTGCCTCTGTCCTTTTATGGAAAATACAGTGGTACCTCGATATTCAACTGCTTCAAAACTAATCAAATTTGGTACATACAGTATTTTAACAAAAAAATGTTGTCTCGGTACTCATCTTTGTTTGGTACCCAACATGCTGCAAAAGGAAGTAGGAGACAGCCACAGAGGGCGGACAGGAAGTTGGCCATGCTGGGAAGGGTCTCTGACATAGGAAAAGGGACAGATAGGAAGCCCTTCCCAGACAAAACAAAGGGTTACGTAGTAAGTCACATGGTTTGTTTGCTACTCATCCATTTTAGTACTCATCGCGCCTCCCAGAACCAATAAAGCCCAAGTACCAAGGTACCATTGTAAAGAGTATATATAGTATGTATGATCATTAGTGCTGTAGCATTATGTGATAAAGCTTTTGTGTGATAATTAAACTGATAAAAAGAACTTAAGGTTCGGATAAAAAAAATTAAGTGATGTATTGAGTTTGATATACTGGTTAAGGCATCAGGCTGGAAACCAGGAGTCCATGAGTTTTAGTCCTGCCCTAGCTGGGTGACCTTGGGCCAGTCCCTTTCATCCAGACCTGGTAAAAAGAAGGCAAGAGCAAACCAACACTGAAAATCTTGCCGAAAGAACTGCAGACACAAAGAAACAACAAAAAAATGGAAGTAATGTCACTTCCTTAACCCATAAAGGATGATAAAATACTGTATCAAAGATGAAATCAAGGGACATCATGACAATCTGAATTTCGTCAAAGTTTCGTAGATAAATTTCATCCTAGTGAAGAATGCATTGTCTAAGATAGGTACACACTATATACAGCATGTGATCAAATTATTGCTAGAGCCTTTTAAAATATATTATCTGAATATTATAAGTATTACAGACTAAATTACAGACTAGAGCCGAGGTGGCGCAGTGGTTAGAGTGCAGCACTGCAGGCTACTTCAGCTGACTGCTAGCTGCAGTTCAGCAGTTCAAATCTCACCGGCTCAAGGTTGACTCAGCCTTCCATCCTTCTGAGGTGGGTAAAATGAGGACCCAGATTGTTGGGGGCAATATGCTAACTCTGTGAACCGCTTAGAGAGGGCTGTAAAGCACTTTAAAGCGGTATATAAGTCTAAGTGCTATTGCTATTGCTATAAATAGCAGATTATCTCTTTTTGTAATACCGTGTTTTCCTTAAATCTTTGCAAGACTATATATTTATTATGTATGATCTATAGCAGTGCAGTTATAATTATCAACTCATCATCAACCCAACTCTTTTCTTTCTCTAAATTTATACTTGTGATCCATATCTCTTTATGGAGTCTAATAATTATATTTACATTTATAATTAAAGTAAATGTTTACATTGAGAAGACATTTCCTTTGTCTGATATGGGTTCTCTTCAAAATCCCTTCTCCTATTAAACAACATCTATTTGTCTTTAATTACCCAGTGTCCAATGTATTGGCAATATGAGTCAATGTAAATCTATGCTCTGAAATTCTGAAAAAAAAGTCAAAACAGTGGATATTCGGCATTGTAGAACGATTGATTCTTGCTCAGAATGCAAAAGACTTTGCTTACTTGAAGCAACACCAACACTAAAAACCAAGGAAACAAAGTGAGGTGATAAGGCGGACAAGAAATGTTTTATGGGACCGGCTTCCCATCCTGATAGGTAAAGGTAAAGGTTCCCCTCGCACATATGTGCTAGTCGTTCCCGACTCTAGGGGGCAGTGCTCATCTCCGTTTCAAAGCCGAAGAGCCAGCGCTGTCCGAAGACGTCTCCGTGGTCATGTGGCCGGCATGACTCAACGATGAAGGCGCACGGAATGCTGTTACCTTCCCACCAAAGGTGGTCCCTATTTTTCTACTTGCATTTTTACATGCTTTCGAACTGCTAGGTTGGCAGAAGCTGGGACAAGTAACGGGAGCTCACTCCGTTACACGGCGCTAGGGATTCGAACCGCCGAACTGCCGACCTTTCTGATCGACAAGTTCAGCGTCTTAGCCACTGAGCCACCGCGTCCCAATTCCCATCCTGATATATACGTATAAATAAAATGCA
Organism: Thermophis baileyi; assembly: GCA_003457575.1. Taxonomy (NCBI): domain Eukaryota; kingdom Metazoa; phylum Chordata; class Lepidosauria; order Squamata; family Dipsadidae; genus Thermophis; species Thermophis baileyi. The sequence goes on from QLTV01000974.1 coordinate 8,927,128, forward strand.
TGAGACGACAGCTTTTGACTTTAATCCATTTGCTGATTTATCAAATAAATAAGTCTGTCATATCTTGGTTGCAAATATTAGGATGAATGCAAAGTGATACAGAAAACTCCAATTCTTTGTCACCATTACTTGTCTAGATTATTGCAAGCCAGATATTATAGATCTAAAATAATAACAACAAGGCACAAGCTTTTTGCAATAACTTTTCCATTATATCAGGAGCTGCCTGATAATCACAAACAATTATTGTACATCTCAGTATGATTCTTCCACATTGTGATTTATGCATTTTCTGCAATTCACAGATAAAAACTTTAAAATTAGCCCAGTGGGAGTTCAGCCATTAATTGGAATGGGAATAATTAGAGCTTCTAATAATCCTTGAAACTCCTTAAACCAACACATTTGAGGCTGCCAATTTCAGAGATGCAAAGATGACGAGCAAATCGTCTTTGAAACCTTCCTCATCAACTGCAGAAGTTTCAATTTGCAGCTCCTGCTTTGTCTTCCAACCAAAGCTTAAATCACAGCAAGATCCAATTTTAGCAAAACTACAAAGGGGAGAAAAATCATTTGCCCAGTTATTTCCTTTTTAGCAAAAAAAAAAAAAAAAACCCTAAACCAAACCAAAAAAACAAACAAACTCAGAGGAAAAAGAGCCACGTGGCAATTTGTTTTCTTCCCAGTTTGGAGAAAGGTGGAGGAAATGGCATAAGCAAAGGCAAATGTGCCAGCAAAATCTCAAAATGAGTCATGCAGGTTGTATGGTTTATGTTTGGATTTCACCATTATCTGGGTCAGCCAGCATCCCAAAAGCATCCTATTTGCATGTTTTTGGGGAGGATGAGATAAGTAATAGCCCCGTGGACATACTTCAGAGAAAATGCCCACAAGAACTGAACAGCTGGGTTTGTATGTGTGGTGAGAAACTATCACTCAGGAGTTAATAGAATAACAGAGTTGAAAGGGACCTTAGAGGTCTTCTAGACCAACCTCTTGCTCGAGCAGGAGACCCGATACCATTCCACACAAGTGGCTGTCCAGTCTCTTCTCAAAAGCCTCCAGTGTTGGAGCACCCGAAATTTCTGAAGGAAAGCCATTCCACTGATTAATTGCTCTAGTTGTCAGGAAATTTCTGCTTAGTCCTAGGTCTCTTTGATTAGTTTCCATCCATTGCTTCTTGTCCTGCCTTCAGGTGCTTCGGAAAATAGGTTGACCCTCCCCCCTCTTCTTTGTGGCACAGTTATTTTCCTGCTGTTGGTAAGAATGTGGGCATGGAGGAAGCAGGATGGAAGACAATGGGTCCTGGGAGTTAAAGAAGGATCAGGGAGCCTGGAGCAGGAGCCATTCTGTGCAGTTACTCTGAGGAAAAGGACTTAGTTAAGTTACCCTGAAGAAGGAACTGTAATTAAATGGTCCCTTCCTTCATGTTTTGACACAGGGGTGTCAAAGTCATGTTGTCACATTGTCGTCATGTGACATACCACGATTTTTTCCCCCTTCACTAAAATGGGGTGGGCGTGACCAGCGTGTGACGCATCCGGGCCGCAAGTTTGACACCCCTGTTCTAGACAGTTTATTCTGACAGTAAAACCAGTATGGGCAAAGATATTTACTTTCAGACAGGAAAGACAGGAAAGAAGTATGTCCAGGGTGCAGGTTTTGTTAGCTGCAAGAGAACTTAAATGGAAATTTACTGATTTTATTGACTTGAGGCCATTTCCCCTTCGAGATGAGTGTGTCATGTGCTGGTCTTCCTGGATTCCCAGTTCCTGCTTGAAAACAGGTGAAAGCTGTGCCAAGAAGGCCTTTGCACAGGTCACCTTGGTGCACTAGTTATGCCCATTTCTAGAATGGAAGGCCCTTCAGACAGCAACTTATGCTTCAGACATTTCATAATGGACAAGTGCAATGTGCCCTGTATGGAGCTGCCCTTGAAGAGCACACCAAAGCTTCAGTTGGTCCAGAATGCAGTGGTGCAGGCTATAACAGGTGTGTTGTGGCCCACCAGCGACCCGTGCAGCTGGTTGCGGACTCCGACAGTGAAGAGGCTGTTGTGGTGATGCGCTGGCGGCCTGTGCAGCTGGTACCCGAGTCGGACAGTGAGGAGGTTGGTGGGGACTCGGTGCCAGAGGCAGAGATGCAGCTAGGGCCTTCAGAATCTCCAAAAGCTCTCATCACTGACGAGGAAGAAGAGGAGGAGCCTATTCTTATTGCATGGGCACGCAGAGCTGCCAAGCGGCAAGAATGGTTACTCAGGAGAAGGTCTCCTCGGGAGTAAGGCTTGGGGCTAAATGGCCACGCCCTTAGCCTATTTAAGTAGTGACCACGCTCAACTACGTTGCAGGAAACAACTCCGTTCAATCCACGTATTGATTTGGTTTTCCTGTTCAGCTCTTGATTCAAATCGGCATTACTTTTCCTGTTCCTAATTCTGGGCTTTCTGCCAACTTCAGTAAGTTCTCTTGGCTCTTATCAGTTAAGCTTAATGTGTTGGACTTCTTTGATCCTTTGTGCTTGGACTCTTGCCAACTGTTAAGACGTTAATTAACAGTTGGTGCACCGAAAAGACTACTTTATGATTTAATGGACTTTGACAAACACGACTGCTAAGAGAACATTAGTAGTTTAACAAGTATAAAACAAGGTTTGTTTGTACGTTGCTTGTGTTGTTTTTCTTGGATCGGCAGCTAGGACAGAACAAGGTGTTCCTCATTATGCCCATGTATCATGGCTACTTTGTGAGCAGCACTGATTACCAGTGAACTTCTGGCAGCAATTTAATGGAATGGGACAATTCGCCACAGCCAACTCGCTGTGGCCAACTCACCACAGCCAACACGCCACGGGACAACTCATTGCAAGACAATTCATTCATATTTCATTTTGTCCCTCCTTTTCCATCCTTTCTTTAATGATTCTATTCCACCATTTCTTTGATATTAGTGTAAATCTTGTCCCTCAGCGAGTTGTCCCACAGCAAGTTGGCTGTGGCGAATTGTCCCATGACAAGTTGGCTGTAGCGAGTTGGCCGCAGCCAGAGGTGGGTTCCTCCCGGTTCGGACCGGGTTGCCCGAACTGGTAGCGGCCCGCTGGTGACATCACAGTGATGTCACGGAACCGGTTCTGTCTCTTATCTCTTTTTTTATCTTTTTTTTTATTTTTTTAATTTTTTCCCCTGGGTTTTTTCTTCTGCACATGAGCCCGTCGCCAGGGTAACAAGCAGCTACCGGGGCTGTGGCGGGGCAAAAAGGACTCTCCGAATGTGAACGCCTTTCCTTGCCCTCCCTGAGTGCTGGACTCTGCCGTTGCCATTGCCCCTGGCCTGCCTGGCTCGCCCACGGCTGGCTCCATGCTCATGCGGGCTAGCATGAGCGTGGCTCTCCAGGAGCTCAGCAACAACAATGCCAAAAAGTTCTCCAGTCAGCCAGCAAGAAGAAAGTTGCTTCGTGCTTTCCCTCCATTGCCCTTCCCGGCTGAAAAGCCATGGCCGGCGGGCCGCGGAAACAGGATCACCCTCTTGACTGGGGGCCTGAGCGTGTCCTCAGTGAAGCCGCCCCCGAGGTCCAGAGGGAAGCCTTTCTTGCGGACGCGGCCCAGCTCAGCGCGCCAGCAGGAGTGGGGTGCTCCAGATGCAATCGCGGGGAAGGCCCGTCAGAGGCGAGAAGGGGCGCTTTTTGGCCAGGAAGGGCAATGGAGGGAAAGCCAACATGACTACCGCTACCCTACGGCATCCCGACCTGGATATGGGGCCGGAGTGTCCAAAAAAAAGTGTCAAAAAGTCCCAAATATTTTCGACACCGTTTCAGTGGGCGTGTCTTGTTGGGGGAGTCATGTGACTGAGTGTGTGTGTGTGATGTCAAGTTGGCCACGCCCACTCAGTCACACGACCATCAAACCACACCAACAAAATAAGCCATGCCCACAGAACCAATAGTAAAAAAAATTAGAACCCACCCCTGGAGTTGGCCTGGATCCAGAATTTAAGATGCTGGTTATCACCATAAAGTCTTTCACAGTTATTTGATAACCCGCTGTCTCTAATAGTTTCTGCTCATCCAGTAAGGTAGGGCAAAGTAAGCATATTCCAGATAACTTCAATTAAACAATGTCATCTATCAGTACCTAGGAATCACACCTTTTCTGTTTGGGAGATCTGTAAGGTTCTTGTCTGGAGATCGATAAGATTCCCATGGAAGAATTGTTCCACAACTTTTTGAAATCCTGGCTTTGCTCCTATGACTGTAGATGGGTTGTTGAACTTCCATTGAGAGAAAACATGGAATGGTGTTTTTTTAAATCTAAATGTACGTAATTATTTTACTGTTTCTTACTTTTGAGGTGTAAGCCACTAGAATCATTTGGGAGTTGGGCAGCTTCTAGATTAAATACAATAAAACCATTCAACAAATAAAAAATAGAATATAATAATCATATTAGTTTTATTTGTCACACATCTGTAACTAGAAACAGCACAAAATAATAAAATATAATATCAAGTAATTGATACAGTAGTTTTAGTAGATCCAGTTCAAAATCATAATTAAAATATTGGGCCTCGGTAACCTGAATAGCCCATAATATTTAAAATGACAGCCAGTACCTCTATCTAAATAAAATACATTACTGTAGAAAGAAATGATACTTAAAATCACTTGCACAAAGGACTGGCTTTTTAGGAAAAAAGTCCGTTTGTGGTGTGTGAATTTGACTTTTTATAAATTAGACTCTAGCTAAAATTCTGGTGGATATTTGTTCAAGAGGACTGGCACTTGATGTGGGGGGGGGGGCAATTCTCAACTGCAATGTGGCTATTTTAATTCAAGGAAGCCCCATTGGTAGCTGAAATATTCTGTATGTGTGTGTAAGCTTCCTGAAAACAGAATGTGATCTAAACCATAATTGGTGAAAAAAGATTTATAATTGTAACAGAAAGGAGATTTAATGACAGAAATTATATTATGCAGATAGGCAATGCCTAGGAGGAGAATCGGAGAACATATGCCCCAAGTACATGGGCCTGGGGAAAAAAGTCAGAAGGAAGTGACCTCAGATTTGCAACTTCTTACACAAATCTCTCCTGAGCAATAGACAAGAGTACTGTAAATCCTTGACAGCTAGACACCACCGCCCCCTTGTGTTCAGTAGGTCATGAGGTGCTGAAAAGTGCACCATTGGAGTCACACCTTCAGGATGTACCAGTCAATCCTGGTTAGATGATCAAGCCGACCAGATTGGCACATGAACTACAACCAGCTTTTTCAAATAACCAGATATAGCTGTGCACAAGATTTGATGAGGTAATACCAACAATTTAAACTGGCACATTCTCCAAATTCTAAGCCAACATAGGGTTTGACAACAGAAGGAGTTGGGGCAGGTCCAAAATAGGAACAGTGCTGTTCTAGACCTTGATTAGGAGATTAGGAGAGAGAAAAAGTATTGGCTAATCTAGTCAACAGGCTGATGAAATAATCCAGATGTGAGATGACAAGAGCATAAACCAGCTGCTTTGCTGTCATCGTATAGAACTGAAGATTCTACACACATGCTTTCATTAAAGTTACCCATTTGGAATGTTTTATCAATGAAGGGCTTTAAAGAATATCCTTCACTGATTTAGATTCCTGGGTTCCTCACCATTGAGAAGGGCCATGGCTGTCATCCCTAAATACAGAAAGAGGAGATAGAAAAAGAAGCAATAGCAATAGCACTTAGACTTATATACCGCTTTACAGTGCTTTACAGCCCTCTCTAAGCGATTTACAGAGTCAGCATATTGCCCCGAATAATTTGGGTCCTCATTTTACCCACCTCGGAAGGATGGAGGACTGAGTCAACCTTGAGCCTGGTGAGATTTGAACTGCCAAATTGCAGGCAGCCGGCAGTCAGCAGAAATAGCCTGCAGTACTGCACTCTAACCACTGTGCCACCGTGGCTCAATAGAATGATTAGAATGAAGCACACACAATGATCTATCTTGCCATGTTCAGTCTCAGACAGTAGGAACACATCCAGTCCCAACTAAGCCACTTGGAAAGGAATGCCCATAGCGTAACATCAGGAAAAAGGACAGAAGAGTGCACCTGTCATCTTATGATAAATGAAGACTATATACAGATAGTCAACTCATGACAGTACTGGAGCCTGCCTTTTACGATCATAAGTCATGATAGTCATTAACAGGGGTGGGTTCTAACTTACCTCGCTGCCGGTTTGCTTCCTCCCGCACCGCGTGGGCACGCGTGCATGCACAGTGAAAAAAAAATTTAATTTTTTTTTTAAAAAAAGCCAAAAACAAGATGGCGACACATGTGCAGTGCCGGAAACTCGGCTTCTGCGCATGCGCAGAAAATTTTTTAAAAAAAAATTCAAAAAAAAATTCAAAAAAAAAAGATGGGGCCGTCCATGGACCGGCACCGACCGAACCGGATCCGTGACATCATCGTGATGTCACCAGCGGGTCGCTACCAGTTCGGCCGAACCGGGAGGAACCCACCTCTGGTCATTAAGCAAGGCAACTACATGACCCCACCACTGCTCTCCTCAATGTGGATGGGGGCAAGATAGGCAAGGGAGTGCTGCAGCAATCCTGCATGCAAGAGCAAATGATCATGGGGGTGCTGCAGCATCTGTAACATTTAAACCAGGTTGCAAGTATCTTATCATAACTTTGAATGGTCGCTAAGCAGCCAGTCTTGTCAAGGGCTACCTGTATGATACGTTGTCAGTATACAGTATGCGTGATAATTAAACCGATAAAAAGAAGTTTAGTGTAGCGATTAAGGCATAAGGATAGAAACCAGAGTCTTTGAGTTCTAGTCCCTCTTTAGATATGTGGTCAGCTGCGTGACCTTGGTCCAGTCATTCTCTCTCAGCCCTAAGAAGAAGAAAGTCAGGGCAAACCACTTCTGAAGAACCTTGGCAAGAAAACTGCAGAGACTAGTCCAAGTAGTGGCCCAGAAGTCAACATAGACTTGAAGGCCACACACACAAATGTATAACCTAATGCTGACCTCTGGGAACATATATTTTAGAAAGATAAGGTCAGTATGGAGTTAGCTACTAGGATGAGTATTTTAAGTAGGAAAGATTACCTTCCTCCTAAGAGGAAGGAGGCTTGAAACAGAATACTCATTTGGGTTTTGACAGTTTCTTGGAATCTAAGATTAACAAGTTATTGAATGGACATAACTGTACATCCTTTGAGATATGGACAACTGAATTACATTTATAAAAGTAAAATTTCCTTCTAGTCAAACTGCATTCCATATAATGCCTTAGAGAACTTTGATTGTTAGTCTAGCAAATAAGCAGTCATAACATGTTCTGACCTCAAATGGTCTCTTCCCACTGTTTTGGAAGTTGTCCAGCCTTAGAACAGGTCATTCTGATCTCAAGCCAGGCTATTCCAAATGTGGACTACATGTTCTGGGAATAGTCCTATCTGGAAACCAGGTTTCATTTTGCATGGCCTACTTACCAGTTACATTATTAAAGTAATATGTAACTAGCCTCCTATCTGAAACTGCAGTCATATGCTGGTATTTTGACCCTAAGGTAAGGAATAAGGAAGAGTCATCTGCATCAAATTACCTTTGTCCTCTTTGGCCATCTTAGTTCCCACAAAAACACATGACCTGAATATGAAAAAGAATGGACCTCTTTTGTCAGACTCTGTAATAGTATTGATATGGCTACTCATAGAAATGTACTTATAACTGATCAGAGTGAATTTTGTTTGTATCTCTGAGAAGAAAAATAACACGACAAGTGTAGTGAACATAGCTGTAACATTGCAAGATCTTGCCTCTCAATTTATTAACAAAAGAAAGTAGGAAAGTAGTGAGGAAATGTTGAGTCTTTTCCAATAACTTAATCGACTTTTTCTTCCAAAGCATTCCTAAAACATGATTGCAAGCTCTTTGTATATGTCTGTGCTTTTGTATTTGTTGAAACCCTTAGAGCCTTTCTCTAGAAAGAACCCTCTTTTCAGGTGATATCAGTAATCCCAGCTTGAAAATCTTTCCTATTCCCTGTGTGAGACATTGCCTAATGAAGTATTGGGTATTAAATGCATTTATGTTTACATTAGGGACCTGAAATAGCCCATCTTAACAAAAGGTTTCTAATATGTAGGCTGTTAGTAATATCCAGGTTCCCAGCTGAAATGTTTGCTCTAATTTTCTTAAATATACATCTTTTCCATAAATATCCTCTTACGTCCTTCCTTCTCATTAAGTTGTGGGCTGTAAATGCCATTGACACAAACTGACCTTTTGCTTGTTTAGTGGTGAGATGCACACACACACACAAAAACCTGGTAGTGTGCCCTGTTTATGCATATATCGCAAAGTGACATTACATTTATCAAAGGATGAATTATTCATAACCAACTGCTCTCCCTCATCTCATAACGCTAGAAATGTGGACTTTATTATTCACTGCAGACCCCTAGAGGTTTCTTGGCTGCACTGTATTTCCTATATTGGAAACCAGGTTTAACCCTCATCTCCCACACATCCCTCTGTCCTTGCACCACTGTCTTTAAAAGATGAATGAATAATTTGAAATTATGACTGCAGCATTCTGGATTCAGGTATTCCACATTGAGGGGGATAGGACTTTAACATTTTGAAGTGTACTTTTTAATATTAAAATATGTCTATTTAAATCAATCCTGTCAAAAGTGTCAGCAAAGATTTGTAAATTGCTTTTAAAAGATATGTCTTTCATGAACTGGAGTTTTTAAGGCAGCTGAAGTGAACCAAACTTCTGTTTCAAAAAGGATTAATAAATGATACCTACTATAAGCAAATTCTTGGAATCTGGGGGGGGGGGGAAGGAAGTTGTTCAAAATATGGCAAATGAGGAACAGATGAACATTTCAGCCTTATCTCTTAGTCCTCAGCTAGGGAACCTAGACATTGAAGAAACTCACAATCCCCCCACCCCCCATTAAGAGCTGTGGTGGCGCAGTGGTTAGAATGCAGTATTGCAGCCTAATTCTGCTGACTGCCAGGGGTTCGATCCCGACTGGCTCAAGGTTGACTCAGCCTTCCATCCTTTCGAGGTCGGTAAAATGAGGATCCAGATGGTTGGGGACAGTATGCTGACTCTGTAAACTGCTTAGAGAGGGTTGTAAAGCACTATGAAGAGATGTATATATATGTCTAAGTGCTATTGCTATCATGCATATGCTCATATGCTTATAAATGAAGGCTTCAATTTTCTTACTAACTTTCCGAGATTCTATAAATGCCCTATGTGAAACCTGGTTGATGAGCCTCTGCAAACCTTTTACTTCCTTGGTCAGGAGCTGTTGTTACCAGCTTAGCATGACAGCTACCGAACACAGGACGAACTGTTACCAGATAATGAACTATGGATAGGGATCTCTAACACTTGGGTCTGACTTCTCTCAGAAATATTTGTAGGCCTTTCTGGTGGCAAAGAAAGCAGTAGCATTTGTTTGTTTATAACTTATAATTGATAAAGACTGCTCCACCCAGACTCTGAGCAGCACACAATTTAAATGAATACATCTAAAAAACCAGAAATTACATACACACATGCCCATACATACTGTAGAGTCCTTGGTGTGCTCTGAGCTTGGTTGTTTTCTTGCAGATGTTTCATTACTGAAGATCTTACTTAGTTGGGTAATGAAATGTCTGCAAAGAAAACAACCAAGCTCAGAGAGCACCGGGAGCTCACCATTCGACCACGAGCCACAAATATTCTCTTCTTTTGGTATACATGCATATGTACAATTTTCCATATTGTTATTGCCATGGCACATTCAATTGGTGTGGAAAAATCAGCTTTCTCATAAAGGCTATCCTCACACATGTATTACCCCCTCTCCAACCCCCACTTCCAGCACGGTTAGCAGCTGAGATAATACCAAACCACATTGTCAAACTTCCAATTAAAAAATAATAATAATCCAAGGTGAGCTGCTTGAAGCCATCCAACACCTGAGCTCCATGAACAGCGGAATGAAAAGTGTCCTTCGGAGTGACACTGGTAGGCAGAAAACATAGCATGTGTTTAGAAGTGTGGGTGTTAAAAGAAAACTGAAAATAAATAGGACAACATGTGAATGAGGCTTACTGCAGTTTATTGACATACAATATGTCAAGGAAATGTTTGTTTAAGAGGAAACGTTTGTTTAAGCGGAAACGGATGAAGGACAGTTTCCCACTTATATTTCTGCTATGTAATAAACAGCTATTAATATACTAAACTAGTAAAACCTGAAGGCTACATTTCCTCAGACTATGTTTTGATTTATAGAAGTGTAACAAGATTCTTCTTTACTCTTATGTAAGCATGCAGAGCTATATTTAAGTTTCTTCTTCTTAGCCTCTGCTAAAACAAAGGTGTTGAACCTTGTGTCTTTGTAATTATCCTACCAAGTGCATAGTTACACATAGTTACATACATAATTGCATAGTTTAGACAGGGGTTATGTTACACAGTATATTCCATTCAGCACCCAAAGTAGAGCCGGATGGCTATGTTCAGGTAGTCATCTGGTTACAATGACAATTAAGACCAGTATTTCTATTGCTAAGTGATGTAGTCTTAAAGCACAATGTCACATGACTGCATCAGTTAACAATGGCAGGCCCAGCAGTCCTGGTTGCCATCATGACCCCAGGACCATGGAGGTCATTAAGCAAGGACCTCACTTGACCATGATGTGGGAAGAGATAGACAAGGCAAGCTACTACAGGTAGATGAGAGTGCAAGTGCCATGGGTGGGTGGCAGGGATGGGTTCCAACTTACCTCGCTGCCGGTTTGCTCTCTCCCCCGCGCGCGCATGCACAGTAACAAAAAATCCCCCCCCCAAAAAAAGAAAGCCGAAAAAAAGATGGCGACCGCATGCACAGTGCCGGAAGTCGGCTTCTGCGCATGCTCAGAAGGAAAATAATAATAATAATTCAAAAAAAATTCAAAAAAAAATTCAAAAAAAAGATGGAGGCCCCCGCGGACCGGCACCGACCGGTGCGGTGCGGGGGGGG
>QLTV01000974.1:8939354-8967042 GCA_003457575.1 Thermophis baileyi
TATCATGTCACCCTGGTCCTTTTCTTCACTAGACTAGCCATGCCCAGTTCCTGCAACCATTCATCGTATGTTTTAGTCTCCAGTCCCCTAATCATCTTGGTTGCTTTTCTCTGCACTTTTTCTAGAGTCTCAACATCTTTTTTATAGTGTGGTGACCAAAACTGGATGCAGTATTCTAGGTGTGGTCTTACTAAGGCTTTATAGAGTGGTATTAGTACCTCACTTGATCTTGATTGTATCGCTCTGTTAATGCAACTTAGGATTGCATTGGCTTTTTTGGCTGCCGCCACATACTGTTGGCTCATATTTAACTAGTTGTCCACTAAGACTCCAAGATCCCTCTCACAGTTACTGCTATTAAGCCTGATCTCACTAAAACAAGTCACATCTACACCTCCTTGATCTGAGTGGATTTGTGGCAGGTGTAGCTCAGGGGTGGGTTCTAACTTACCTCGCCGCCGGTTCGCTTCCTCCCACGTCACGTGGGCGCACACACGCGCATGCACAGTGCCGAAAACCCAGCTTCTGTGCATGCGCAGAAGCAAAAAAAACAGCTTCTGGGCCTGTGCAGAAGCCAAAAACAAAATGGCAGTGCCTACGGCGCCGCCGAGAGACCTGATTCGTGGGCGTGGCCAGCTGGCCATCGCTCCCAGTTTGGTGAGTGGGGGGAAATTCCCGCTACTGGTTCTATAGATCCGGTCCAAACCGGGAGCAACCCACCTCTGGTGTAGCTAAATCATCTATGCAAGGGCTGGTCTCTCCAACAGTGGAAGCCATCAACCCATTCCTCTTTTTCCTTTGAAGTGCATCTACTTGCTCTCATTCTGCTCTGCTCTACAGGAGCAAAGTCCAGCTTTGTAACAAATGAAACCTTCTAAGATTTGTTCAACTCCTCCCCAAACAGAAAAGAAACCTACAAAAACCAAGTACTCATACATATGCTACAGATGCGAAAGGGCTTTAATTGTGACAATACCCTTGCCATCTTGAATATTTTAACACCTCCCAATGGATGTCACTGAAGTTTGACAAAAAATTGTACACAGGTTGGTTTCACAAGTATGTTGTTACTGAGAAACGATGTGTTTTTTGTCCTAACATGCTATCTACCGAGTGTATGAAGCCAAATAAATTAAAACAACATCTGGAAACAAGTCATGCTCCACAGCAGGGGTGTCCAACTCGCGTCATCATGATGTCGTCACGTGACATACCGTGACTTTTTTCCCCTTCGCTAAACTGGGTGTGGATGTGGCAAGTGCGTGACACATCTGGCCTGCGGGCCACGAGTTTGATACCCCTGCTCTACAACCACAACTTTCTGTCACTGTTTTACAGTATTTGCTATATAGATCAAAATTTAATAATTATACTAAGTGGTATATTCAGGATCAGCTTTCAGTCAAGGCCAAATAGGCACTGGCTTAAGGCATCAAAACTTAGGGGGCACCAAGGCCATACTTCTACCAAATCATTCTAAAAATGCAAAATCTTTGCATGGGTGTTCGGTGGGACCATTAGTCAATATTATATCCACCCATCTCATCAGTTCCAACAGGAGGGGCGTCAGCCAAGGAGCTTCATTTAATAGGGCTCAGGTGAACAGCCTTTTCTGTTGTGGCACCTGCTCTTTGGAACATCTTTGCCCCCGAGGTGAGGTTGGCCCCCACCCTGTTGGCCTTACGGAAGACCTCAGAACTTGATTTTGCCACTGGGCCTGTGGAGCCCATGGAAGCATGGAGCCCATTAAATGGCTGATAAACATTTGCCAACATTCTTCCCTGCCTTGTTGTTATTATAGCTTTTAATTATTTTTAACTGGTTTAATGAATATATTGTTCAGTTTTTGTTTTGACTATGTATGATTCCCAGAATTACATGCAGGCAAGATGGGCAACTATATCAATTTAATTAATTAATTAATTAATTAATTAATTAATTAATTAATTAATATGGCTTAGGGGTGCCATATACCCTTGAGTTGCCACTGGGTGCATTTATTTCTTGCACAATTGTAACCTCAGTGAAATCATTAACAGTATTATTTCATGCAGGTTTGTACAAGTTTATTTCTAATTTTAGGAGATCGTACATCACAAAATACATCACCCCACATTGACAATTGCTGCTTGAAGAAATCCAATCATTATAGTTAATTCGCAGCAGCAATTTATTTTTTCCTTCAGGCTCAGGCAGAAGTCTGAAGGAAGCCTGGCTGCAGAAGTGCTAGGCTACACAAGGTCCAAAGCATTCTTCCGAAGCATTTTTGAAGGGTTCCCAACCCTAACTGATGACTTCTTAACAATTTCCTGTGCTAAAATACATTTTAGTCATTTTTCTACACAAGAAAAAACACCAAAGACAAAAGGGCTCTGCCTAACCCTTGTGCTACTTTTCTATATCAAAGAATAGAAAGTATTCTTACATGCACATATGGATACTCAAACCTCACTGCCATCTGCTACCTGAAGTATCAATCACAAACACCTCAGCTGGTCTTTTGTGGCGATGGGAATAAATCTTTTCCAGGAAGTCTTGTTTTTGAGAAAATGCTTTGAATTACAGAGTAGTGTATGTAGCTCAACACAGCTGTGCATTTTCCTTGTGAGCCTGCACCTGTTTTGCTCCCTCAAATCTAATTTCATGACATTTAGAAATCTCCCCGGTGGGAGAAAATCCTTGTAACACTGGAAAGTGTGTTATATTCACTCCTCCTATAAAAAGCATCATGAATTCCTCACAAAACTTCATCTGGGTTTCTAGAAACATAGAGACAGATGAAAAAGAACAGATTCACAAACACCAGGACTGCTGACAGAGTTAAGAAATTGGAAATGATTGCCTCTATGTAACACAGACAAGTTCATAAGATATAGCCAGCAAGGAGCCTTTCTATTCTCAGATGATTTCATTCAACTCAACAACATCCGTGAACCTTCTGCAAAACATGGGGTGTAGCAAGCACAGTGAGAATTCAAAAATCCTTCAGCAAGAGCAAGACATAATAGCAAATGCCATTTGACAAGTGTTGGGTTCAAAAATAAATTTTGTGGAGCTGTTATTTCATGTGGCAAGAAATAAAAATCTGAGGATGGATATATCTAGATCATCCACTAGATTATAGTCCAACATCTGCAGAGGACACTACATTAGGCTAAATTGAAAGATGCAATATGAATCTCAAGGCTCCCATACTGGGTCATTTTTACAATCACAACTGGATTACTAGTTGTCATCCTGTGTTTCTCCTTAACACTTGTAGGTCCGGATTATATTATCCTCTTCTCCCATTTCACTCATGTCCTGCTATTGTCACTTCCCAACACACATATTTTTCTTTCACATTTGCATTGTCTATGGCTATGTTTTCCCCTCACCAACTTTTTCCACCTACTTCCCCATCAGGATGTAAATAACCCCAGCCTGGAGAGATGACCCAACTGTCTCTTGGGTTGTCATAGTACTCTCGTTGTCTCTGCTGATTTCCTGATCAATTCAGAGGCTTCAACCTCCCCCACCTGATGTCACTGAAGGTCCATCACCAATCAGCCAAGCCTATGCAGTCTTCAGGAAACAACAAACTCCAACACGCTAAACTCGGTCACTATGCTAGACTAGGTCACAATTCTGAAATGCCCCCAAGGAAACATAAAATTGAAGAGCAGGTTTTGTATTTTGATTCAGGCATCATAGAGCAAGTCAAACTTCCTGGCTATGAATGAATTGCAAATATTTCATTTCCCCTAACTTCATGAAACAAAGCCATTTACAAATTCAGTAGCATCCAGATGTCACAATATTCCACATGCATTAGTTGTTGTTCCTGCTAGCTTGGGATCCTTGGTTTTTTACCCTTACTTAACCAGTAACTTCCATTACAGTCTTAAACAGGGAGGGAGGGAGAAAAAGAGAGAGGGAGGGAGGGAGAGAGAAGAAATTGTGAGTGACAAGAAGCATTGAGCATATTTACCCAAAGTTACTGGGGGGGGGGAACTTCTGTGTGACAGAGCAATGACTGACACCCTACTGAGTTGTTATGCAAATAAAGCAGACTCAATTTACTGTTACAGTGTTCATAATCAACAAAGTGTTATGATGGTAATTAGGATTCAACTGACTTGCATCCCATTTTCTATCATTAATTGGAGGCATGTATGCAAACCAGTAGTTAATAATAGAATGGTTATCGTTCCATAAACATTTTCTTCTCGTTCATCCATTTGTTTGATAGCTTGTATGGAAAACATTTCATCCTTCATGTACAATCTGTTGGGATGATGTTGTATACGCAAATGTTGTTTATGAAGCTAATACCATGTTAAATATTCAGCATTTTATATAGGCTTAATGTCACTTCATTTTTACAAAGGGATAGGAGGAAACTTCAGAAGTTTCCAACTCTCTCAGCCAAGGTTGTGGATTTTCTGGAAAATTTTGAAGAGGATTTTTTTTCTTAAGAAAAGGAGCATGATTCCAGTTAGCAAATTCATCTCAATATCATAGTCTAGGCATTTAGTCTATATTGTTTGAAGAGGGGGGAAAACATTAAATGTAGCCTCTTTCGATGAGGACTGAGCAAGATAGTTAAAGAAATTGAACGGCTTGGTCTGTGGAGAAAAATATTTTTATTAGAAAATTGGAAACGATATTGGACAGTAGCCAGCAATATGCAATTACAATGTATTTTTAGTACACCAAGAAAATCAGATTGGAGATCTATCGGTAAACAAATGTAGTACTTTTTCTTTTTCTTCTTCTTCTCTTTTGGGTAGAGGTGATCTTAATATCTACATTTGATCACTTGATATTAGACTGAGACTTTACCTACTTCTGAGAAGAATGCAGGAAGACTTCCATATGGCAATTTTATTATGGCTTCATGGAGGCTACAGAGAAGAACAAGAGATGCTTGTCTCATTTCTTAGCAGCTTCTCTAGCTGTGTCACCCTTCTCTTCTCTCCCAGCCACTGGAACAGTCAGAGAGAACCATGAAATCCCTGCCTCTCGATTTTTAGAACAGTTATTTGGGAAGGAGACATTGTTGGAAATTTTGAAAGTGTCAGTTTCTGCAGAAAAATTTCCAACCCACATCTCTGATCCCAACACCCTAGTAACTTAATATGATTGTTGTTTCAACTTTCTAACTGGGTACTTTCAAGTGCTCAAATTAATTGGTAGATAGACATTAATCTATCTACCAATTCTCCTTAGCGATGTCAACTAAGTGAGCCAAAGGTAATGGGCAGGGCCACACTAAGTGTTATTCCCATTATATGCTGCACTGCTCTATCAGGACATTATAAATCATCAACCTGTCGGATAGCCCATTAGACCTTGCCACAAGTCATATAAGTCATCCCAGCTTAGATTCTTGTCATGGCAGTATTACCATTGGTAAATTCATGGCAATTCATGGCACCTTGGGATAGGCTCGTGCTGGAACCACTCAATAGCATTTTGCAATGGTTTCTGTGGCACCTCCATAACATACATCACCCCGATATAGATGTTACATTGGTTCTCTCTGAGCTTGGTTGTTTACTATTTTTATTAAATTTATATGCCTCCCATCTTGCAGTTTGAAGCAGGTCTAAACAGCTACAATGTAGTAAAACATACAGATATCAAAACAACTATAAATATGACAACAGATTAAAATTACATTAATTAAAACAGACTAAAAACATGGGTTTGGATGGAGAGGTGGGGGTGCCTTCTCTGTTAGTGTACCAACCGCCCCAGCCAACAGCTTCTCCTTCAGAACCCCATGCCAGCATAGCCACGTTTTAAAGCTTTTCCTGAAGACCAGAAGAGAGGGGGCAGATCTCACCTCTAGTGGGAAGATGTTCCAAAGGGTGGGAGCCTGGCAGAAAAGGCTCTTCCCCTGAACCACATCAGCCAAACTTCCTTGGCTGAAAGGGTACACAGTAGGCCCTTTCTGCCAGAATGTGAGGTGGGCTGATTCGATTGTCAAAAGGTGGTTCTTCAGATATCCTGGACCCATGTCATAAAGAGCTTTAAAGGTAATAATGAATACCATAAATTGGACCCTCAAGCAGATTAGCAGTGTCAGGCACAAACAACCAGATCCACATGTGTAGAATTCAAACTAGATATTTTATTGTATTCTGCCTATAATATAGGCATCTGCCCAGATTGCTTGCCTTCCCTTGGGAACAGATAAATAAGGTTCCATAGAGCTTCGGGGGTGGGGGGGCGCACGAGGATCAGTCCTATGATGTGTAACGATTCAAGGCTAATTCCCTGCTTGAGTCGTCCTCCCTGCCTGGATAGGTGTTTCCCAACATCAGTCAGTACAACTTGCATAACAGTGGTGTTACATGTGCCTCCCTAGCGGCCTCCAAAACTATCCACATTTCTGCATTCTGGACCAATTGTAGCTTCCAAATATTCTTCAATGTTAGCCCCATGTAGAGCGCACTGCAATAATCCAAATTTGCAGATGTGCTTGTAGACATTTTATCATCCAACTACATAACATCATCAGTGCTCAAGATGTTATAGAAGTTATAACTTCATTAACTATTTACACAAACTCCTCTTTAGGTTATATACTTCCAGTTTTCAATATATCAAATTGGTGCTTGGCACAAGAATTGGCTCAGATGTTGTGGTTATCATCCTTTAACTCCATTCAGACCATGCATATGTAGAGGGAGTTCATTATGCACCTAATCCCGCAAATAGAAAACTTTCAAAAAAGATTATAGGGGATGAATTAGTTTAGACGTTTCCAACCTAGTGCCTTCAAGTAGATTTACATGACACACCATGCCAGCCATATAGTTGGGAGCTGGGAATTGTAACCCAGCCAATCCTGGTTTGAGAACACTAGTTTCTTCTATTCCGGTTAATGAATTGGTTGTTCTGTTCAAGGGCAAGGTACTAGCTGTGCTGCCTTAAATCCCTTCCATGGGCTCAACCACAATTTATTTCAGAAGGGATAGCCATCATTTCACCAATTATACACTGAAAGTACTTTAGATGAAAATCTGTGCCTTCATGATCTTTCTCTTTGCCCCTTATACAGGGCAATTTTCCCTCTTTCAAATTTTCTCCCACTTGTTCTTTGTTTCATGTTATCACTTTTGTCAATTATATTTATATCCCAAGTTGCTCAAAGGGCCAGATGTGATTTTTCCCCCTCCCCATTTTCTCTGAAGACTAACCATAAATTGGACTGTAAAATGGCAATGGGGTCACAGTCACTAGTCAGTAGTTGGGAGTTACAATTTCCTGCCATTGCTAGGTGTGAAACAAATGTTGAAAATAAGGTGGTGTTATTTTACACTTAAGATATATAATGCACTCTTAAAAAATTCAATTCTCCCCAAACAAAAAGTACCCAGAAATCCCAGTTTCTGTTTACGTTTAGCTTATTTATATAATTTGGTTACCATCCTGCCTAGTGCAACTCTCAACGGCCGGGGGGGGGGGGAAATCCCCCCACAAACACAAAATTAAACTGGAGCCTGTGATTGCCACAAAGTGCCCCCTTACTTTCCCTAGCCGACTATTACAATGGTTCAGCTTGAGCCTTGAGCTGAGGGTATCTCTTCTGTCATTTATTTCTTTGTTATTAAACAATTTGCCAGTAATAAACTGGCTAGGTGGTAGCAAATCTCTCCAGATAATAACAATGTCCTATGAAAAGAACTCTGGTGTAGTGAACCATTTTTGTGAGAAATTGAACCAGGAGGAGGGAAACAAGTAATAAGGCACTGGTGACTGAAGAATTTCAAATTGTTGTTTTTTTCAAAAATGTGAATAAGACCTGACAATAGAACATCAATGTTTCCTACTGATTGCAGATGATTTCCAAGACAAATGCTTGGGGCGTGCGGGGGTGGTGGTGGATTTAAGGAAGTATAAATTGGAGCTATAATAATGGCAAAAAGAGAGTTTCTAGCAGAAAGAGGTTCAATCTTTGGTTAGAAAATGGACAAGCTGTTCTCTGAGGATCTGTAACCTCTTTTGGGTGTCTTCTGGTTTATCTGATTCTTTAGCACATTAGACTGAACTTCCCCAATCTTCTTTTGCAAATTCTCTCCCAATCGTCTTTCCAGCAGTGGAATGTACTGTTTTTAATTCTCTCCCTTTTACTCCAATCTTAAATCTGCTTATGACTTCATTTGACATGAAAGGACTAAGGCTCCCCCCCACACACACACAATTGACTTTGCTTGTTGGAAGCAGGCTGAGAAGATTGCAAATGATGATCACATGACCCCAGGATGCTGCAATTGTTGTAAATACGTGCCCATTGCCAAGCAACCAAATTTTTATCATGTGATCATGGGGATGCTGCAACAGTCACAAGTGGAAGGACTGGTCATAAGCCACATTTTCAGTGCCACTGTAACTTCGAACGGTCTCTAAATGAATGGTTGTAAGTTGAGGGCTGCCTGTACTGTATATTGTAAGTAGTGGACTGCCTGTACTGTACTTTTTCAAGCTGGGGAAGCAACCATTTTCTTTATCTTTCTATGTCTGTGAAAGTTGGAGCATAAGAAAGGCTGAGCACCAAAGAATTGAGGCCTTTGAACTATGGTGCTGGAGAAGACTCCTGCGAGTCCCTTGGACTGCAAGGCGATCAAACCGGTCAGTCCTAGAGGAGATCAACCCTGACTGCTCTTTAGAAGGCCAGATCCTGAAGATGAAACTCAAATACTTTGGCCACCAAATGAGAAGGAAGGACTCACTGGAGAAGAGCCTAATGCTGGGAATGATTGAGGGCAAAAGAAGAAAGGGACGACAGAGAATGAGGTGGCTAGATGGAGTCACTGAAGCAGTAGGCATGAGCTTAAATGGACTCCGGAAGATGGTAGAGGACAGGAAGGCCTGGAGGAACGTTGTCCATGGGGTCGCGATGGGTCGGACATGACTTCGCAACTAACAACAACAACAACAATCCATAAGAGAACTAATTATGAATTCAGTCCATAATTTCTGTTTTGGGACTTTGAACTACAGTCTTTACAGTTGAGTCAATTTCTTTTAACTTTCCTGTTTCTTCCCATACCCTAGTTTTTGTTTGTTTGTTTTTTCTTTGTTTGTCTTGGTGGCTTCTTGCCTGATGAAGAACGCTACAAGATGCAATGGCTGGAACGTTGTTTTGCAGCATCTCATATAGGTTTTAGAATCCCCATCATATCATGGATCAAGTTGGCTTTTTAAAGTTTACTGTGATTTCTTCTCTAAAGGAAGCCAGGCAATCACACTGTCACTTCAAGTTTCTCGTCACTTAGAAAAATACCCCACGTATCACCATATGCTGATGTTGTCTCACAGCACCAGTGATTGATGGCCACTGGGACCGAGAGTGGCCAACATCAGACACAGCCAGCTAATGCTCTATTAAATAGAGTCTATTTGATTCTGTCTCCTTCCCTGGCAGTGACAGTAAGAACACTTGAGCCTGCAGTTCAGTTCCTCTGTCACTTAACTGAAGTTAAGAATAATTTCTGGTTCAGTGGATTTATATGCATTTCGTATCTGATTTTTTTGAAGGAGCCGAAGTGACCTTTTCATCACTTTTCAATCCACAGTTACCTTCCAAGTAGGTCACTGTCTCAGGGTGAGAAAATGCAGGTTTAGGATAGGATGGTACCAGAACATGCAGGTAGTCCATGACTTACAAGAGTTCATTTAGTGACTGTTCAAAGTTACAATGTCACTGAAAAAAAGTGACTTATGACCATTTTTCACATTTACGATCATTGTAGCATCCCCATGGTCACATGATTAAAATTCAGACAGTTGGCAATTGGTTCATGACGGTTGCAGTGTCCCAGGGGTCACGCGATCCCCTTTTGCAACCTTCTGACAAGCAAAGTCAATGGGGAAGCCAGATTCACTTAACAACCATGTTACTAACAACTGCGGTGATTCACTTAACAACTGTGGCAAGAAAGGTAGTAAAATGGGGCAAAACTCACTTAACAAATGTCTCGCTTAGCAACAGAAATTTTGGGCTCAATTGTGGTCATAAGTTGAGGACTACCTGTGTGCTCGAAGGGCAGACAGCACCAATATCTACCACCATCCCACATACAAACACAGATAGAGGACTTCAGAGTAGTCTACTGAGCAAGTGTGTGATCGATACTCTCTTTTGTCTCCTGGTAGTTTAGATTGGTTTTTATTCGTTCATTCATTCATTCATTCATTCATTCATTCATTCATTCATTCATTCATTCATTCATTCATTCATTCATTCATTCAATTTAAAAGGGGATCCAACTCCACAATATACTGTGCATCTTTAAAAGCAAAAAAACACAAATAAGAAGAATGTAGATCGTGTGCACTGGTCATAATAGAGTCCTGAGGGCTAGTGACTGTTCTCCCAATCTTCCTCTCATCTCTGTTAAACAAAGAGCCTAAAATCAAAACAGCCCAAAAAGGAAAGACTTTGCCAGGTTCCAACATGGATATGGGGAACAGGAATGCCCTGAGCTAATACCATGAGAAAACTGAAAAATAAAATTTCAAAGATCATGTTTATGGATATTTCTTTGGAGGAATGTTTCAGTATCAGACTACAATGAACAGAGCACACACTTTGCTGCTTCTGCTGCTGGCCAGACTCAATTTAAAACAGATTTTTCTAGGACTTGGAGCTTGCTTTTTGATTTAGGCACCTTTTCTTCATTCTTCATTGGTTAGGAACATTCTCAGACTGCTCTTTCTAGATTTTCTGCCAGTTGATTTCTAATAAAGCTGATCATATTCAGTCAACATTATTTATTTATTTATTTATTTATTTATTTATTTATTTATTTATTTATTTATTTA
Organism: Thermophis baileyi; assembly: GCA_003457575.1. Taxonomy (NCBI): domain Eukaryota; kingdom Metazoa; phylum Chordata; class Lepidosauria; order Squamata; family Dipsadidae; genus Thermophis; species Thermophis baileyi. The sequence continues at coordinate 8,950,173 of QLTV01000974.1, forward strand.
TTTATTTATTTATTTATTTATTTATTTATTTATTTATTTATTTATTTTGTCAAGCATGTATTAGATAACAGATATACTGTAGGTATAAACATGGTTATTAATACATGAAATGGATACAAATAAAAGGGGACATTAGGACAGGGACGGTAGGCACGCTGGTGCGCTTATGCACGTCCCTTACAGACCTCTTAGGAATGAGGTGAGGTCAACAGTAGACAGTCTAAGGTTAAAATTTTGGGGGTTTTGGGATGAAACCACAGAGTCTGGTAGTGTATTCCAGGCATTGACCACTCTGTTGCTGAAGTCGTATTTCCTGCAATCGAGTTTGGAGCGGTTTACCTTGAGTTTGTATCTATTGTGTGCTCGTGTATTGTTGTGGTTGAAGCTGAAGTATTCATTGACAGGTAGGACATTGTAGTATTATCTTTTTTTCTTTATCTCCCTTCTCTCCCTTATGTACACATAGTGCATAATGAAAGTTCTTCCAGACACAAGTCTTTCTATCTTCCAACTGTTTTCAAAACAGTTTAAAATGAATCTGAGATTGACCCAGGAAGACTGCAGATGTATTTAGATCTCAAGTACTATTATACGTTAGTCTACAGTTGTAAAGAACCATCATCCAATCAATGCCAATTCTTTCTGGGTGATAGGTGAGGTAATCATCACCCAATCAGGATTCACTTACTGTCATGAGGGGGTCCTTGGTGATCTCTGAGCTTGGATGATTTCATTACCCAAATGTTTCATTACCCAAACTAGGTAACATCATCTGTATTGTCAGTTCAACTTTCAAATCAGAAGCAATCGAATCTTTCCATAGGAGCAAAACATTCACATCTTTAATCCTTTAATCCTTACTTTTCTTTACAAAAGTTATTAACAACCTCATGAATAGTTAACCAAAAAGATAAAACCACAAAGCAACCCAAAACATGTCAGGTTTTTTTTCCCCTCTAAGGTTACATTTCCAGCATGCAGAGTTGAAGCCTAGAGAGTCCAATAAACATGAACATTCTGTTTACTTCAATTAATTGTCTCTTAAGATTACAGGATATCAATTTAATGTTAATTTAGTTTTCTTTAATACCATAGTCCTCTAGCTTGTTAAAAAGACTATTTCAACCTTTTACTCCAAATTATTCACAGTTTCTATATGTATCTTACTACTGGTCAGTTGTATGTGAAAATTAATTGTAGATTTGGGATCCTACAAATCATATTAATGGTTTGGGAGTTTCAGACACTGCTACTCCATCAGACCCAACTGTAAATTTAAAAGATGTTTTAATTTATAAGCCATAGTGTTTTTTACAATGCATGAAATATTTTAACGATTGACATAAAACATCCATCCATTGTTAATCCTACATTTTGCTGTTCTGGAACTAGAAGAACCCCATTTTCAAGATAGGGTTATCCTATAGTAGCAACTGCTCATGAAAATGAGGCTTGGATTTGTGTTCCTTCTTGACATCATCCTTTTTGTCTTGCAGTCTTTAACGCCCAAAGACAATTAGCAAGATCCTGCCAAGACAACAGTGAAACAATAGTTTTCTAACAGTGCCAGTAATGAGTTTTGAGCTTAATGATGTTAGTGATGGCATGATCAGAGTCTAAACCTATGGCTAAAGGATCTAAACCTATGACTAAAGCATGGCTTAGCTGTCTGGTTATAGAAACACTCATGGGGTGAAGTGGGAAAGCCTCCAGGAGAATAGGCTCCTGATTAAAACATAGAATAATGGGGTTGGTAGGGACCTTGGAGGACTAGAAGACCTCTAAAATCCCTTCCTGACCTACTATTCCAGTGATGGCGAACCTTTTTTTGCTCGGGTGCCAAAAGTGTGTGCGCATGTGCGATAGCGTGCGTGCCCACACCCATAATGCAATGCCCCCTGCGCATGCGCGCACAACCCCCCCGTGCTGCCTCCCCCCGCGTGCATGCGCACAGGACTCACTGAACCCTCCGGAGCCTGTGGATGGCAAAAAACTGATTCCAGCTGATTTTCGGCCTTCCGGAGGGTGGGGGGAGAGGTCGTTTTTGCCTTCCCCAGGCTTCAGGAAAGCCTCTGGAGCCTGTGGATGGCGAAAAACGGACCCAACGGCCCAACTGGAAGTTCAGAAATGAACTTCCGGTTGGGCCGTTGGGGTGTTTTCACCCTCCCCAGGCTCCAGGAGGCTTTCCTGAAGCCTGGAGAGGGTGAAAACGACCTCCCCCCTGCCCTCCGGAAGGCCAAAAATCAGCTGGCCAGCATGCACATCAGGGGTGGGTTCCAACTTACCTCACTGCCGGTTCACTCCCTCCCGCACCGCATGGGCGCGCCTTGTGGGCGCACATGCGCTTCACGCATGCGCGCATGCACAGTAACAAAGAATCTGAAAAAAAAAATAAAAAAACAAAGCCAAAAAAAAGATGGCGACTGCATGCACAGTGCTGAAAGTCGGCTTCTGCGCATGCTCAGAAGGGAATTTTTAAAAAAAAAAATTAAAAAAATTCAAAAAAAATTCAAAAAAATTCAAAAAAAATTCAAAAAAAATTCAAAAAAAAGATGGCGGCCCCCACGGACCGCCACCGACCGATCCGGTTCGGTGATGTCATGATATCACCATCGGGCTGCTACTGGTTCGGGAGAACTGGTCTGAACCGGGAGGAACCCACCCCTGATGCACATGCGCACTGGAGCTGACATAGGGCAATGCCTCGCGTGCCCTCGGATATGGCTCCGCGTGCCACCTGTGGCACGCATGCCATAGGTTGGCCAGCACTGCCCTAGAAAGAGACATATGTTCTAAGCAGGAGCCTGTTCTCCTAGAGGCTTTCCCACTTCATCCCATGATTGCAGCCAGCTGATTTTTGGCCTTCTTTTCGGCCGTTTTTTTTTTGCTGTCCCCAGGCTTCAGGAAAGCCTTGTGGATGGCGAAAAACGGACCCAACGGCCCAACTGGAAGTTCAGAAATGAACTTCCGGTTGGGCCGTTGGGGTGTTTTCACCCTCCCCAGGCTCCAGGAGGCTTTCCTGAAGCCTGGAGAGGGTGAAAACGACCTCCCCCCTGCCCTCCGGAAGGCCAAAAATCAGCTGGCTAAGCAGGAGCCTGTTCTCCTAGAGGCTTTCCCACTTCATCCCATGATTGCATTTAGCCCTCATTTCTTGTCAGTGCAACTTCTCAATTAATTTTTATCAACAGGTACTTTAGTTTATAGGCAATTAATTTTAGCCAATAGCATTCATTCTATTCTATTTTATTAGTCTAATTTAGTTTTTGAACTGGGCTTGTCCTTTTGGGGAAATGGAGCACTGACAAAATTTTGTCTCTATTTGTAATTTTGTTTTTCTATTTCTAGTATTCTTTTGAGGGGGGAAGTCATATTAAATGCAGGGTCATGTTCCTTGTTGGAAAATATCAGATTATGGCAATTTGAGGTGTGCGTGTGTGTGTATGTGTTTTAATGAGGGTATTTGATTTCTGCTAGGGAGATATGTAACATTTAATTTCAGAGATAATGTTAGTTTGCACAGTATGCTAAATAACATCAGAATGCTGCTCCACCCTACCTTACCTATTTTTCTGACTGGATAATCTGCCAATAACCAATTAACTTAGTTTTTACAGGGCAAAATTATTTCACTCTATTTTGCTTTGTTTTTAAACAGCCATGAATATTAATACTCTTTGTTCTTTTGAATCGTTTCATATTAATGTGGCATTCTATTCTGCTAATGCAGAACACATCAAGCTAGGGGGGGTGGGGAAAGTCAAATTATAAACTCCTAAGTAAGCCAGGTGTGTTTTTAGCAGTGCATCATTTGCTAAAGTAGCAATTATCTTTCCAAGCTTGCATTTAATCAAACTGAAACTGGAAAGCAGGGTTAGAAGATAGTTATCGGGAGGGTGCCAAATTTCAACAGGTCGCCACAAATAATTACTTAACAAGAGGAAGGGGAAACCAGAAGTCTATGCTGAAAACAGGCTAGATTTGAAAGAGGTGGCAGGGAGGGAAGCGAACCATTATCATTTGTATGAAAATGTTATACTGAGATAGGTGTCACCCCTGAAGTAGAGATGGAGGTAGAAAATCTGTCATGATCAGGCAACAACACAAGAAGGCAGCTTTGGCCTCTTCCCCTTGTGATCAACTCAAGTTGATTTCATAAGATATAAAACTCAGTTTCTTAACAAGATACAATCAAACATCCCAGGGCGGTCAAACTCACGTCCCACAGCCCGGATGTGTCATGCGCTGGCCATGTCCACATCCGGTTTAGCGAAGGGGGGGAAAGTCCCGATACGTCACATGATGCTGCTGTGACGACGCGAGTTTGATACCCCTGCTCTAGACCATGGGAAAGGGGTATTTTCAGTTTGATCACAGCTTAATATTTTTCTAGGTGGTTAAAATGGCAACTGTCAAATGATTTTTAGTATTATAAGCATGCTTTGTCTCTAATAAGACAATTACTGTACTTGTTTATGTTAATGAATGCATTTTGTTTACTTTGAGATATATTTATCTTATTCTTATATTTGTCTGTTTTTTGTTTGTTTATTTATATTCCACCTTTATTACTTTTACAAACACTCAAAGCAGCAAACATATCTAATACTTCTTCCTTCTCCTGTTTTCCCCACAGCAACAACCAGTGAGGTGAGGTGAACAAGTCACCCAGCTGGTTTTCATGCCTAAGACAGGACTAGAACTCACAGTGTGTGTGTGTGTGTGTGTGTGTGTACACACACACACACACACACACACACACACACTTTAAAAAAAAATAAGAATCAGGATTTCTTTCACAAGATCACACTTTTCCCTTTCATCAGTTCTGATGAAAAATGAATGGTGAAAATGAATTTAGGGTGTTTTTAAAAAAAAGAAAAAAAGAAGAGAGAAAATCTGAATAAACAAATTCCCTAGAAAGGCAGCATACTGTTTTAGAACTCTCAAAAAAATATGCTAGAGGAAAACCCATTTTCTTTTTTTAGGCTATGAGTGAACATTCTTGGCATTTGATGTATTTTCTTGATTTTTGATGGTAAGCTGCTTTGTGTTTATAGTATTTGCTAAACAAAGGCAGGAGCTAAATTACTTAACCACCATTTAAACCAGGGGTGAAATCCAGCAGGTTCTGACAGGTTCTGGAGAACCGGTAGTGGAAATTTTGAGTAGTTCCGAGAACCAGTAGCGGAAATTTTGAGTAGTTCGGAGAAACGGCAAATACCACCTCTGGCTGGCCCCAGAGTGGGGTGGGAATGGAGATTTTGCAATATCCTTCCCCCAGGAGTGGGGAGGGAATGGGGATTTTGCAGTATCCTTCCCCTGGAGTGGGGTGGGAATGGAGATTTTGCAGTATCTTTCCCCTGCCACGCCCACCAAGCCACACCCACCAAGCCACACCATGCCCACCAAGCCACGCCCACAGAACCGGTAGTAAAAAAAATTGGATTTCACCACTGATTTAAACCTGTAAAAAACACAACCCATGGAGAGAGTTAGTGGCTTTAGAAGCAACTTGGAGCCATTTGGTTGTTTAAAGCACATCCGAGCTGCAGATTTCAAGTGTTTTTCTGCAGTCTGTACTGTGTGCCAGCTTAAATGTGCTGATCACATTTCCAACAGTTTTTCAGCCTCAGCACAACAGGAAAGTAGAACAGGGGTTCACTCCACAGCATGTGGGTGAAGAGAAAGATAGGGTGAGAAACACCTCCTTTGGTGCCACTTAACTGCAATACTTCTGCTCTTACTGTTTTAATCCCACAAAGTAATCCCTCAAAGGGTTTAGTGAACCCGTACAATAGGAGCTATTCTGCCCTGCTTCTCTTCCCTTACCCTGTTTGTTCCCATCTTCTTCTGACACTCAGGGGTATCTATCAATCAAATTCAAGAACTGATATTAGAAGAATCACTCCTTCTCTTCTTTCCTCCAGTAAAACTGGTCCTCCCAATAATTAAACACTGCAGAGACTAATCTGCATTTTTGAAGCCCCTCCCTAAAAGAACAGCCTTTTGAGGTAGGGCAGGTCAGGTCAGGAAAGAGACTCCACAAGGACTACTGGAACTTCATTGTTGTGGCATATTTCTTTCTCACCCCTTCTTCCTTCCAAGGGCTAAGTTGATGTTTACCTAATTATTCTTGCATTCTACCCTTGAAGAAGGGTAGAACTATAGTCCTCTACAGCTGGCAGGAGAATGGAAATATATGGCTCTCCCACTGCCAATAGGGGTCTGATATGATCCTGGAAAACAATAGCTAGACACTAGAGGACAGGGTAACCAATAGATGTGAGAAGGTCACCTGCCTGTCATCTCACTAAGAAGTACTGGAGATATGTAAATTGCAAGATTGGTGTTGACAGAAGATGGAAAACACTACTTTAAAAGAGGAAGAGAAAAAGATGACCAGAGGCTGCCTTTCTCAGGTGTGATGAAGACAATGTCATCAAGGTAGCTTCCTGCCATGGTTAATATGCTGTGCAGAAGATCCCTAATAACGTGAAGCTTGGTGTCATACTTGCTGCTGAGTTTTATGTGCAAAATTTCACATTGCAAACATTCAGCTGTTTGTTACCTTAGGATAGGAAAGTAGAATCAAAGAGCAAGCATTTGACTTCTCACCAGAGTTACAAAGTAGAGGGAGGCTGTGTGCTAAAAGAATGTAATAAGAGGGCTGGATTAGATCAATAAAGAGGAGGGTTCCAAGAATCTGCTTGTGGACAAGGCAAATAGCTGATTAAAATAAGACATAGACACATCATGACAATTACATATCTGGGAACATAGAATCTTCATACCATTGTAATAACCAACTTGGTTATTTATGAAAGTTGCATAAATAGCAATTTTACATAGATTGGTCCAGGGACACAGACATTTGTTTGTTTTTTATAGTAGCATTAGTAGTCACTTGAGCAAGGCCACTCATAGTAGCTTGGTTCACATTTAACCAGGTCACCAAATTACTGTAACCTATTTTCTGGATTTGCACCATGCGTTGTACTATATACATTGAATTAAAAAGCGGAGTGTGCCTAGCTAATGACACAACCTAAACAAAGTTAAAATAAATCAAGCCCAGGATACTGCACATATGCCCAAACCTGGGTAAGTGAACTGTTTGTCTGTTGCTGTCTTCTCAAAAAGGGAAGATGCTACAGGTTTTATAGAGCCGCGGTGGCGCAGTGGTTAGAGTGCAGCACTGCAGGCTACTTCTGCTGATCACCGGCTGCCAGCAGTTTGGCAGATCGAATCTCACCAGGCTCAAGGTTGACTCAGCCTTCCATCCTTCCGAGGTCGGTAAAATGAGGACCCAGATTGTTGGGGGCAATATGCTGACTCTGTAAACCGCTTAGTGAGTGCTGTAAAGCACTATGAAGCGGTATATAAATCTAAGTGCTATTGCTATTGCTATTATAATCATAATGTTCCTGATTAATGCCTTTTCAATTCTCTGGATACTGCCAGCAGAATGGGATGTGGGAATGACCTTGTGGGAGAGGAGGAAATGCTACAGACTACGCAATGGTCAAACAAGAAGCTGATGAGTCTGCAGAAGGAATAGGGGGTTGATAAATGTCTCAGCAGGGACTCTCCCTAGTTTCTTGAACTATAATAGTGAGGGGCGTGAAATGTACTTTCAGATTTGCAAGATTTTGTTAATGTACAATAAAGATAGGGCATATAACCGGGTTGTGCTTCTTGTCTAGACTACTTCCCAAGGCTGGCAGCCAGTGACACAGATTGATTCCTGCTAGAATTGATCAAGAATCCAACTTGTCCACCAAAATCATTCCAGCAGTGTCTCGGGAAAACCAACAACATGAGGTATAAAAACTAAAATCTTCCTGTGATATTTTGTGCCCCGGAAGCAACTATGTGTGAACCTACATGATCCATTAAGCTATCATAGCCTGTAGACTTAAATTTGTCAAATAGGTTTTAGTTTCTTTTACAAAAGCTAGATTTAGGTTTCTAAAGATTATCTGATAGTGGAAATTAAAAACATGAAAGTTGTGGAAATACTCTGGTCCTTTTGCTTTCTAAGGCCCCTTCTTCCTCCATTAAGTGAACATTGAATAGTATCAGCTTTCTAAGACCTGGTCATTATCAAGATTGCAACCCATCTGGAGACGCCAAGCACTAAAATTGAGGCTTTCTGTGTGTACTGCATAAAGTCTGATTTATACACATCCTCATAGAATAAGCTGGCAAATCCCACAGCATCAAAGAACAATATAGCTTAAATAACAGGGTCTCACTTCTCTCTCTCTCTCTCTCTCTCTCTCTCTCTCACACACACACACACACACACACACACACACACACACACCAGTACTGTACTGTAGAAGCTCTTCCTTTGGTATAGCTTTGTATGTTCAAGATGGATTATTGGTTTATCTGCCAATTTAGGCAGCCATCAACATGGTGCCCAAGGAGATTGTGGCTGGGTAGCCAGAAAGTTTTGCCCCCTGAATGATAACACAGTTGAAAGACTTACATTAACTGATTAAGAGGGTGGTCTGACCTTTAGTTATGTTATTTTATTTCTTGTTCCTTTTTTAAAAAAAAAATCAAAGAGAATAAGGCAGGCGGATGAACAATGTTTGTGGGATGAAATATCCAACACAGTGATATAAACCCTAAAATTGTTTTAAATAAAACAAAGCAAACCAACCCTCCAAAAGTCAGTGAGAAGTGGAAAATCCCAGATAACCTCATTTGTTGCCTATTATTTTCCAGACCATCACTTCTCTCACCGCCCCCCCAGCCCCAAATTAGGTTTAGTCCTTAGCCAGGATGATGGGAGGATGGACTAGGATGATGGGAGACTAGGATGATGGGAGCGGGAGCAGGACTGCAAAACAAAGACTATCAGGTCAAGGAAAAGTTGAAACTTCAGGTTTTCAGCAGATTAGGAAACAACTGACCTTCTATTTGCACTGAGTTTTGTTCCTAAATGGATTCCTTTTTCCTTTCTGAAATGGAGGGCAGTTCCCCCCTCCCCCCAAAAAAATGTGTAGCCATTCTTTAGTACTGATTAAGGTCTGTAGCAGAGAAAAACTGCCAAAAAATCATCAGTTATACCCCACAGTAATGCCCCATCTTGCATCAGAGACTCTTTAATTAGTGCTACTGGTAGCAAAGTTTCTTCTGAGTTTTGCACCGTCCTTATACCTCATTAAATCTTGCTGATGTGTGAAAGTGTGAACACTGACAAACCATAACGTGTTATATTTCTCTTTGTGCCTCCAGAAGTAACAACTGGAAACAGAAAGGTGACATTATGAAGTCCATGGCTACTGGGACCCACTGGCATTTTGACTATGTGTTTCCATGCCTAGACAAGGCGATGATAGCTGAAGGCACAGCTCTCTTGTTGTATATGTATAAAATTTAAAATGCACAAGCAAAAAAAAAAAAGTTCTTTCTCATTTGTTGGTACAAAGTTTTTTATGTAGTGGCTAGGAAAAGATGAAAGTGTACTTTGCTACTCCCTATACAATGAATGTACAGTACAACAAAATTTGCCTAATTAGTCCAAATCCTTCTCTCTCTCTCTCTCTCTCTCTCTCTCTCTCTCTCTCTCTCTCTCTCACTCCCCCTCCCACCCTCTGCTTACACACACACACACACACACACACACACACACCCCAGTACTGTAGAAGCTCTTCCTTTGATTCCATACCATTAGAGAAGATACCCAACCAAGCAAACACTGCCATTGAAGTGATGTGCTCTGAAGGTCACATTTAAAACAATGACCAAGGACAAGGAAAGGTATTTAGATTTTGTGGGTATGCATTAGTTCTCTCTTTGAGTTCCTTCAAATTGCTAATTTGGTAGCAAATTTTGGAGGGGTCACTTTTTGACATAATGCAACTACTTTTTCCTCCCAGTGTGATGCTATTTATATAGGAAATGTATTTCCACCTAGAGGAATATTTGATTCACCTACACAATTATATTTTTACATGGGATAGTATTACAGCAAAGGCCTGTACCAATGTTGTATATATCAGTATGAAGGATGACCTAATTAAATTCTGTCCCTCTAGTTTCAGTATAGGGCAGTTCCAAATAAGGTTTAGGATAACAATATAAATAGAACATCCACCACTTCTACCACAAAGACAATAGATGGGATAAGAGAAGATTCAGAGGACAACGATAGTTTCACCAGATGTCTGGCAAAAAGGAGGGCATTGTTTTTTTCTCTTGTCTGTCAACAGGCTTGACAGCCTAGGTGTATAGCAATAGCAGTAGCACTTAGACTTATATACCGCTTCACAGTGCTTTACAGCCCTATGTAAGCGGTTTACAGAGTCAGCGTATTGCCCCCAACAATCTGGGTCATTTTATTGACCTCGGAAGGATGGAAGGCTGAGTCAACCTTAAGCAGTTCAGAATCGAACCCCTGGAGTGAGCAGTGAGTTAGCCTGCAGTACTGCATTCTAACCACTGCGCCACCACCATTTATATTATTAAATTATTTCCTGATTCCAGCAATTGATTTCAATCAAGCCCCTTCAAATCTATGATCACTGTAGTCTATAAACCACATGTCTCCTCAGATGTTTTTGTAGTGAAATTTGAAAAGCGGGTCATTGATTCTATATAATCAGTAACATGTGTGTTTTTTTTTTAATAAAGATTTGTTGGAAAAAATATGACTGAAAAAACAATTCTGACGCTGGGAAAAATAATGTTATATACGTGCAGAACTAAATACTTTTGGTTTTGGTGGGTTTTTTGTTTTTTTGTTTTTTGCTGCGAATACCAAGAAGGTTAAAGAGTTTGTCCTCCTTTCTTCCCACCCCATTTGTCCTCCTTTCCAATTGTCCATGTCTTCCTTTGCCTGTTCAGATATCTATAATTCTAGATATAGAGGAGTTCACCAATAACCTTTGCCGAAAGTTAGACATAATAATTGCTATCAATAGCATTAGGAAGTTGCAACTAATCCCCATCCAATCAGAGTGTCTGATAGTTCTAAATTGGAGGAGAGAGGGAGAGAGGGAGAGAGCGACTTTATAATCTGGAAGAATCACAAAAAATATTTCATCATGTACACATGTGCTAGGTGAATCTCCAGGGCATCTCCAGGGCACTGCCCGTTAAGCCTTTTGCAAATTAACCTGCAGCATCTAATTACAATATGCTTAAAGAAAAAAAGAAGCAAAAGGTGGAAATTAGACTGTCCACACATCTGGAGGGCAGCCAGGCTGAGAAATTCATGCACTAGCAATTGGCTTGAGTGTATCAGTGTTCATTTATAGATCGAATGTACCCATAATGTGTAAAATGGCCTACTAGAGCTATCTTCGATCTTACACAACTTTGTTAGTTTTCATTTAGACACCATATAAAAACCAGAGTTAAACTCATAATTTATCAGGCAACTCATTCTCAGGGTACAGCTCTACCTCTTAATTCACATCTGTTGAACCTTATTGTTTTGTCCAGTTTGCAAATGATATATTTCCCATTGTTTCAGATTTAAAAAAAAATTACTCTTGCCTATTCTTTTCACAATGTGGGAGTATTTTGTTGAAAAGGTTATCTTTTGATGAGCTCAATATATATTTGCTTTATATGGTATATAAAGCAAAAGCCACAGTGAAATTATAAATTCAATCAGATTAATTTATGACAAGATGTTAACCATAATTGGAAAAATCACCATGAGGTGACTTCATATTTCATCCTGAATCAATGCCTGGGATAGATAATAGGCTGGAAAAGGGCCAGTAAATTGATGTTCAATTCACACAAGATAAAGAGAATGAGGCATTCAGCCTGTTCTAGGTTGGATTCTTCTCTTTGTAAGACCTCAGTATCTTGGATCTTAGACACTTATTAAATTAGCACTGTCTGTCAAAATCCAAATAATATCATGAGCACCCAAGTCATTTTCATCAGTCACAACTCTTGTGATTGTGTCATTTGTCAATTTTGTCTAAAATAGTTTTCATCTGAGATTGTAGGCTTCAGTTGTCAAGAATGTATAAAGGTATCTCAAATGAATGTTGTAAGTGTAAAGAAGGAACTTTTTATCATTTATTGTGGACATGTGATAAAGCAAAGAAATATTGGAGTAGGATTCACATCTTAATACAGAAGATTCTTAAAATGAATATAAAGATGAAACAAGATACTTTTCTTTTAGGTCTAATGGACAAAGAACTTGATAAAAAAATGGAACTTTGATGCTATATATGTTGACGACAGCGAAATTATTTTATGCACAAAAATGGGATGACATTGTGATTCCCACAATGGATGAAATGGCTGCAAAAGTTGATGGGAGTTAGCAGAGATGGCTATGTTGGCTGCTTTGATTAAAGAAAAGAAGACAATTAAATTTGTTTCTACTTGGAAACCGCTTTTGGACTTTGTGCTTGAGATGGAAAATAATGAAAATTTGATTTTGAGTTTTGCTGACTAGATAGGTTGGTTGTTATAGAAATGGCTAGCATTTATTATTATATAAAAGTAAAAAGTTGAAGTTTCACGTTATTACCTTATTCTACTGCACCAAAAGGAGTCAGAAGTCAATGCTTTTTTTTCCTTTCTCCCTTCTACCCCACAGTTTTCTCTCTTCTCCTTTTCCTCATTTTACCATTATTTTCACTTTTCTTTGTATTTCTGTATTTTATATTTTGATAAATTAATAAAAAAATTGAAACTTAAAAAAAGAGGCTTCAATATAAACCCCTCCCCCATTCTAAAGAGATGTTTTAAAAAACATGTGGGGAATAATCTTTTAAAAAAGATATATTGTCACTGCGTTCAAGGCAAATATCAGGTGAAATGCCACCTAGGTTCTTTGAAGGAACAAGAATTTTCTCAGAGACCCACCAGCAGGAAATATTTGCATGCAACTTCTTCCCCGGGCCTTTTTTTAACATTTTTCCAGGCCTTTCTAGTGGATTCTGCATTAGGTATAGACTCCAAAATCTGAATAAATGTTAATACAGACAGTGTATTAATAATAGACAGTGACCAGAATTTTATTTAATTTGTATATTGAAATCAGGCATCAGGCATTTTGTTAGAGAAATCAAATATAAATATTTTCTAAATGGCTGATAGAAATAAAATGGATCTGGCTAAACTATGGTATAAATACAAGTATAGAAAAAGAATACTAAACTATTTGAGTATTTAAAAGAAATACTCTGAATTTTAGATTACTTTATGAATGCAATACTGAAATTCTAAAAATACTAAGTTATTAAACTACTAAGTGAATATCACAATATTTAAATACTGAGTAAAAGAAATATCATCATTTATTAAACCAACCTGCAATATTCCAGGAAATTAATTTCAAAGTGGAAGGATTGGGGCTATATTCCAGAAATAACCAATCTTCTACAGTAGAATCTACATCAGTGTGGTTTAATAATCCATACTTGTCAAGAATAGCACATTGATTCTTGCTTCTAAAATTGTTCACCAGCAAGCTCTTGACAGACTTTGGATCTTCATTTGTAAAGACTACCAAATTGTCTGAATTATCATCCAATTTTACTGTACAAAAGGTTACACCCTCTCTTCCAATCTTAGAGGACAATACATTAAAGTGAGTTAAAGAAGAACTCTAGAGTGCTTTGGGCAGGTAATATTGATATATAATTTGCTGAGATGAAGGACTCCTGCTTATATCCTGCCAGTATTGGTTACCTAAAACATCCCAATCTACCTATAAAGTTATATTAAACACCTACTGCTGATAGTTCCATGGTTAGGAAAGTTTGACATAAGTTCTTAGGCATAGATTATTCTGAATTCTAGTTTTCCACAAGAAAGGAAGAGTGTCTAGAAGGAAAATTAGGGCAACTAGAGAATATTGAGCCAAAAGTAGAGTGGTTATAGAACGCTCACCTCTTATGCTGTATGGAACTGAAGATGGAAAAAGATGCTGAACACCCCAGTTCTTCTGCATTAAAATGAACCCCTGGAATTATTTTCAGATCCATGGTTTGATAATAAAATAGTAGGAACTAGTGTTCAATATGATTTTTTCAGTCCAAGAGAACAAGATGAGTAGAGATGTCTTATTAGCAAAGCAAATATTTGCTCAAAAAGAACACGCACACACAAAAAAGTATGATTTGTGCCTTCAGGAGCCTCAAAGCTCAGCCTTAAACTATGATTCATTTGGAATATATAGCTTGTTTAACTAATTAAAGTGGTAGGTTCTCTTCCCTCCTGCTTTCCCACCCCATGGTCCTCTACAGCTAATAAAACTGTCAATTTTCTTTTGCTTCAATGAAAGGTCACCCCCTGACAAACAGCCACTCTGCCATCTAACAGCCAGCTCCTTTATTAATATTTAAAATGTACACAGTGATATTTCCAAAAGGTCAACATTTTAAAAGACATAAAATGTCAACCCAAACTCCTTACCTCTTGCTGTCTTCCCTACCTGAACTATCATGTTAATGTTCTCTTTGCTACAGCACTTAGTTCAAGGTGTGTTTAAAATTAGTGAAGCATAAGGGATAACCACCACACTAACCTCTCCAGCAGTAATAATAATAAAAAAGACAACTTGCATTAAACACTTAGCCTTCCCCATGGAGTACTTGGCAGCAGGGAACCAGTAGCTCATATTGGTTGAATGACAAACAAGATCGTGGATCAAAAATTCCAAAGCTACTTTCATCTATTGCCTTGTAGATGAATGCAGCTCCTACTGTCTCTGGAAGAATGGAAGGAGATCTGCTGTCCATCAAGTAAAGGCCTTACTAGAGCAAGTGAACCTCATGTAAAGGCTGAAGAGGAATCTGCTGATTAAGTTAGTTAATCTTCCTGTCAGAGTGGAAGGGGTTCAGGAAAGAATGTTGCCTGGCAAATTGGATCAGCTCTGGAGGTGACACACAAGCATGTGTTAATTGGTAGAATCAAGTCTTATACTCAGCTCCTGTTCCCACAGTATTTATTCATTCATTCATTCATTCATTCATTCATCCATCCATCCATCCATCCATCCATCCATCCATCCATCCATCCATTCAATTTGTATGGCCACCCATCTCAATAAGTGACTGTGGGCAGTGAACAAAATTAAAAAGAAATTAAAAACAATTTCAATAATATAAAAATTAAAATACATAGCAGCCGAGAATAAATCATACACCATAATCGCTAATATGCTGAATAGGGTCAATTGGGAGGTTACAGTTTTGTGGGAAGACTAAAAAGGAATCAAACGGCCCAATTAATTAACCCCAACCCAAGGGGCATAGTTTTATCCTGAATAAGCTCGGACCTGCATATATTTAAATCACTTCACTTAGCAATACTGTGGTTACACTAAAGCCTGGTCCTTTGCTTCTTTCTGCCTACCTTGTCTCGCAGGAAAAACAGGTGGAGACCAAAAGTGACCACAAAAATAACCTTCTCTATTGCACAAAGTTTTGGCAAGACCTGGCCACAAGTAACACACTTCAGAACATCTCCTGCTGCCTGACTAGCCAATGATAAAGGTGATAGCAATATCCATGGAGTCTTACAAGTATCCTCCACTAGCACTGCCTGTAGAAAGTGAGCAGGAATTCTATATTTCTGATATGTTAATTTTTATCCAGTTATTGTTATTGTGTTCTGCCACATTCATAGGTTATTTATTTATTTAGTGTACGGTATACAATGTCAGGGAAATCTACACATACTAGACACACAATGCAGTCCTGACAGCCTAGATTGTTAATTAATTCTGTTCAGCGCTTGCACACCTATCCTTGGTGCGCTGTGCGTGGGGGGGGAACTAGATTTACACTAATTAGCAGCGCTCGAATTGCTGGCTCTTAACCAGTCTTGCCTTGTGTCACAATGCCTTGTGTCCAGCCAGGTCCAGCGCCAGCTTCTGCTTTCCACAACACAAATGCAGCTAGGCTTTTCCTACTGAAGTGGTACTCATTTATCTATTCACAATGTTGCATGCTATCAAACTGCTGGGTGGGCAAGAGTTAGGGGCTCACTCCATCTCACAAATCCAGATTTGAACTGCCAGAATACAGACCATTTCTGGCTGGTAGTTCCAGCACCATTAAGCCACTGCGCCACTGCGTCCCCTTATTCATAGGAGATTTATTATTAAGATTTATTATTATTATTATTCATTAAAGAGATTTAACCGGATTAATGGCTGACTGGTTAAGTGTATTTTGAGAACAGCATATTCTCCTTATGTACACTGAGAGCATATACACCAAAGACAAATTCCTTGTGTGTCCTATCACACTTGGCCAATAAAGAATTCTATTCTATTCTATTCTATTCTATTCTATTCTATTCTATTCTATTCTATTCTATTCTATTCTATTCTATTCTATTCTATTCTATTCTATTCTATTCTATTCTATTCTATTCTACATGGTGTATATCTTAGCAAAGAATCAAAGAAAGTAATAAAGAAGTCACAAAAATCAAAGAAGAATAGATTGAATGTCACTTTCTTTTAAATATGTGTTAGATAGTGGGTAGAGATGACAGGAGACAGACTTCCAAAGCAGCTCTTTATTTCAGCTCTTGTGTAAGCAACCAGCAAAGAGCAGTCTGACAGCTTGCCCTTTTATAGGGAGCTGTCAGACAGACCAGCCAATAGCGTTTGAGCTTTTTCCTGCTCAAACGCTGGACCTGGTTGGAACCATGCAACACAGTTGAAACAGTTAGAACATAACACCCCTCCCCTCCTGGATGGAGCTGTCCAGCATACGTAATCACGCAGGTAGGCGGGGCGTTTTGGAGCCCTACTAGACCTGCGCAATTCAGTTGGTGGTGAGGCAGCGGCCTGTGCAGACAGGGCTGCTGCCGCTCCGGGGCTCGAGCATGGAAGCTCCTGGAAGGTACTGGGTGTGGCCTC
>QLTV01000974.1:8979254-8990762 GCA_003457575.1 Thermophis baileyi
GTTATATCCTCACACCCCCAAAACTTTAACCTAAAACTGTCTACCGTGGACCCCACCCCATTCCTAAGAGGTCTGTAAGGGGGCGTGCATAAGCGCACCTGCGTGCCTACCGTCCCTGTCCTACTGTACCCATTTGTATGTACTCATTTTATGTGTTTATGGCTATGTTTTGCTTCTTTATATCCATTTATTTGTGCCATTTTTTCATGTGTCCTGTTTCCTTGCACTTGTTGACAAATAAATAAATAAATAAATAAATAAATAAATAAATAAATGTAAAATGCCTATAATTCTTGATGCCTTGATAGAGTCCAAATCCTTAGCATATAATACTACATACATCTTTAATATCCATTAAGGAATGTATAACATGTAGTCAGCAAAACTTTTTCTTATAGCAAACCCCTAGAGTTTCTTTTTTGTGAGATGGTAGCTATACAAATTTAACTAACAAATAAAATAACAAATAAATAAATAAATAAATAAATAAATAAATAAATAAATGTAAAATGCCTATAATTCTTGATGCCTTGATAGAGTCCAAATCCTTAGCATATAATACTACATACATCTTTAATATCCATTAAGGAATGTATAACATGTAGTCAGCAAAACTTTTTCTTATAGCAACCTCATTCTAAGATTAAAGAAGACTAATTTCATAATCTTTAAAGACTGTCTATTGATTTACAGGATCAGGAATTTCAAGCTCGCTATTTCAAAATCTCATCAATACTTAATATCAATTGAACAATTCCATCCGTTTTGTATAAAAATGAATTATTGACTTTCAGAGCACAGCTAATTCACTAAACTTGTAATAGATATGGAGATTTAGAAGCAATCTTGGCACCAGAACCAAATAATCTAAGTAACAGCTGGAACCAGCTACCCCCTGAGATCCGGACCACCCCCCACCCTGCTGGCCTTCCGGAAAGCGGTGAAGACCTGGCTCTTCCGGCAGGCTTGGGGCCGTTGATCTCACCTCTGTAATTGGCGAGGTCCGGCCATGAAACGGTATGTATGAGTTTTTAACTGTTTTTAACTGTTTTTATTATGGTTTCTTTTAATGGTTTTTTATATTGTTGTGAGCCGCCCAGAGTCCCTTGGGAGTTGGGCGGCATACAAATTTAATAAATAATAATAATAATAAATAAATAATAACAAATATTTAAATTGAATAAATTGCCAAGATCTATAATGTATAAACATTGGTGTTAATTTGGTTGTACAAAATTTTGAAAACCTTTTTCAATAAAACTACAGTGGTACCTCGGTACTTATCGTTAATTGGTTCCAGGAGGCACAATGAGTATCAAAAATGATGAATACCGAACAAAAATTCCCCATAAGAAATAATATAGTAAGTCACAAGGCAGTCAACACCAACAAGTTCTAATTTGTGCATTGAGTACCAAACAAATTATGAGTACCGGGACAAAATTTTCATGTCAAAATGCGCTGAGTACCAAATTTGGTGAGTTTCAAAGCAGTTGAATATCAAGGTACCACTGTAAATCAGATCAAAATAATAATAGTACAAGAAGCCCTGTTTTCCAAAATAGATTTACCTGCTATTTTAAAGTGAGGATTATTTCATTGTGCAAGCTTTTCATGAATCAAAAATAATATTCAAAGATTCAAATTGTAGACTCTCTGTTTCAATCAATAGCTGAAACCCCTAAAAAATTAAAATTGAAAGGTAATCTTTCAGATATGGAAAGATAAATGAAACTTTCCTGAAAACAATTGAAACATATACAGTAAAAACCTTGAACTCATTTGGAACTTGTGTATTCACTTCAAATAATAAGATGATGTAGAGTAGAGGGAGGCAACGTCTTTATTAACTGCTCTGTTTTGTTTCAGGGTTTTTTGTACAAAAGCATAGCACATTTTTTTATATTAGTCTTGTTTGGAAATCATGGTTTTGTTTAGAGTTGTTTGGAAAATAAAAGGCAGCTCTCTTATTTATATATATAAAGCTGCTGAAACATATGACTTTTTTAAAAAAAAGTGACTCAGATGAACTTCTGTATCACATTTATTATTTTCTTCACAAGATGCACTTCTGTAAGTAAGATTGACTCATATCCATTTTTTTAATGTTTTATGGTTGTTCTGTGGTAATTAGAAATATGAAAGCTATAGATCATATTCCAACTTGAAGGGACATGATTATCAACCATAGGCCTCTGACATATAAAAGAAACTTACAGTAACTCTAGTTTGTTGCCAAATAAGGATAGCATAACTGCATTTGGGATAGACTTTAGAAACAACTAAACATAATTATTTGGAACAATCATCTAGTTTCTAGTGAATGGCAACAATGAGGACTCTTATAAGGAGTTATTGCATTAAAGAAATACTTTACTTTCTTTTCTTTGCTTTGGCCAAAGAACTAAATTAGAAGAGGTAAATATTTGGGTGGGAGGGGGAAATCACAAAAGAACAGCAGTTCAATTAAGTGTTTGGCTATAAATGTTGTATAATTTTGACTAGCCAGCACCAAGTTGGCCAATGCCTTGCCAGAATCTGGTTTGGTCACCAAGACAGGGCCTGCTGAAAGTTTCCTCCCCTCACAAAATCTCTGAGACATGGGTAAGGCAGCAGTCTTTCCTTGAAATATTAACACTGGAAATATTGGGAAATCTTGTGGAACCTGCCCCCAAGAACTTTGTATAGCGCCCACTTTGCTACAGTTCCAAAAATAGGTTTAAAATATTTTATATCAATGTGCTTCCAGGCCCAGCTGATTGATTGTGTGCACCCACCTTGGGTTTTAACTTCGCTTTCTATGATTTTTGTTTTGTTTTGACACTGTTCTGATTCACCAATTTATTGTTAGTCTTTGGTTTGTTGTTGTTGTCAGTGATGATGTACATCTCTCAGAGCCCTTTGAGATTGGGGTAGTTAATACTGGAAAAGTAAATAAATACATTAAACAAGCAATAAACTAATTAGGAGCTAAAGACTAGAAGTTTGGTACCCTGAGGTTAGAAGCAGGCCCAATGGTAAACATTGAAAAAGTTTCCAGCTTTCTGAAAATGGAAAGTGGAATTTCAGAATGTAGGAATTGTTTTTGTTTCCCTAGGACTGTTAATAAATTTCTGGATGCCACTTGATTTTATGAGAACAAAGACAACTAAAAATCAGGCAAAATGCAGATTCAAATGCATATGTTTCTCTCATGGGCCTTGCAGCTGTCGTTGTTGTAGCAGCAAACATTATTTTATGATCTTGAATTTTCTTAGTAAAATCGGGGGGGGGGGGACACGACACAAAGCCAGATTTATTTTCTCCCCATCAATTGGGGTTGTTTTTTTTAGCATGCTTTGGTATTTTTCATGATAAATCTAGGAAAGTTCACAATAAATAGCCGAAGCTTATAGGCTTTACAATAAGAAGGGACTGGAACACAAGCTCTCTTAATATCCAACTGATAATCTCCTGGAAGAGACAATCTTTCACATATTATTAGGGCTTCCATAAAGAAATCCAACTGTCTCTTCTCCTCTTGCTCTGGAATTCCAGCCAGCAAAGCAGAGATTTGAAAGACATTACTTCAGCCTGAAGGATTTTATTAGCCTTTGATAATTCAATTATGAATGTTTCAGCAGACTTCCCACAGTTTTCCAACTGAGATATTCTGCTCCCAGCTGTATTCAGTCCAGTATTTTTAGTATGAACAATAACGTCAATAACTTTTATGTCCTTTTGCATCTCCATAAAAACAGGAATTGAATCAGCTTTCTTGGTCTGTCATTCGGACATGGCAAAGGATGGTTGGCATTTCTTGGATGAAAAAAAAACCAAAAAAACCCCCAAGCCTCCCTATGACTTGAAAAAGTATATAATCAGCTGATTTTAATAAATGGCAATTAGACGGTGGTGGTGATGAAGATTCAAAGAGTGTGAGCATGTTCTGAAGCCCCTTGATTGCAAGCCTACCTTAATCATAAGTCAAAACTGCTTATGCTCATCGAAACCAATGGTTGAATTCCAGTCATGATCCAGATAATATCACATAATTTGGGGTTCTTCGCTCAAAATGCTTCCTGTATTAGGATATGTTGTAGGCATATGCTTAAAAACACTTCCAAATATGCCTTCAAATGCACTTCAGTGAAAAGACAACCCACACGGCATCGTTTTTAAGATCATGTATATTTCAAGAAGCATTCTGATCCACGTTCGGTGGTGACAAATCATACATTGTTTATACTTGAAAAGAGCTGAATTGGTACAATGAATTTAAATAGAATGTCTTTGCTTCATATAATCCAATTAACCCTGATGCACTGGAATGTTTTATAGCTTTAGTCCTTTGTGATTGGCATTGTAACCACAGAGTACCCTGCAAGATCTGCCGGTTCATTTCTTTTTTCCACTTCAATCACAGTTTTCTACTGTTGTCTTATAATTCTTCAGAAACTTTCCTGTGCATTACAGCTGTTTTGCTTTAATTGAAGAACTTTAAAAACAGCCAGCACTAATGTTTTTATACCTATCTATATTGCAAAGACCATTGGAATAATATATTCAGTACTACTTGCTGCTGGTCATCACTCAGAAAGCATATAATAAGAGCTGGAAAAGAATGAAGGAAGGGAATAACATTTTTTAAAGGGGAGGGGAGCTAAGCAATTTCCCTATAAGAGCCGTGGTGGTGCAGTGGTTGGAATTCAGTACTGCAGGCTACTTCTGCTGACTGCCGGCTGCCTGCAATTTGGCAGTTCGAATCTCACCAGGCTCAAGGTTGACTTAGCCTTCCATCCTTCCGAGGTTGGTAACATGAGGACCAGTGGTGGGTTTCTACCGGTTCGCCCCAGTTCTGGTGAACCAATAGCGGCGGCGGGAGGCTCTGCCCACCCACCCGGACGTCATCACAGACTATCTGCGCATGCGCAGAAACACCCCATGCGCCTGCACACTCACAGTTCCAAACCGGTAGCGAAGGTAAGTGAAACCCATGCCTGATGAGGACCCAGATTGTTGGGGGCAATGTGCTCACTCTGTAAACCGCTTAGCGAGGGCTGTAAAGCACTGTAAAGCGGTATATAAGTCTAAGTGCTATTGCTATTGCTATAAGGAAAGATAGCAATGGTTGAAGTACTTCTTCACAACCATAAAGATACAGTTATTTACACCAATGTAATGATGATTGTAAGGAGGGATTAGACAAATCCATCTAGAACAAGGATGTCAGCAGCTACGGATCATCATAATTATTATATATTACCTCTTGCACAGGAAATGGTAGGCATCTGAATTGATGTTCCTGAGGAATATGAGGTTGGGAGTTCCCATAAATATCTGGTTGGTCTCTTGGGAAACACTTTGGTTTGCTCTTGGATGGCTATTTTTATGTTTTATTTTTTTTATTTTGTTTATTTATATTTATATTTCTATGCCGCCGAACTCCCAGGGGACTCTGGGTGGCTTACAACAATATAAAAAAACATTATTAAAATATAAAAACTATTAAAAAGAAACATAATTAAAAACATTTAAAAAACAACTAAAAACTCATACACACCGTTTCATGGCCGGATCTCGCCAAATTACGAGATCAACGGCCCCAAGCCTGCTGGAACAGCCAGGTCTTCACGGCTTTCCGGAAGGCCAGCAGGGTGGAGATAGTCCGGATCTCAGGAGGTAACTGGTTCCAGAGGGCCGGGGCAGCCACAGAGAAGGCCCTCCCCCATGGGCCCGCCAGCCGGGACTGTTTAGCTGACGGGACCTGGAGGAGCCCAACCCTGTGGGACCTTACCGGTCGCTGGGAGCTATGTGGTAGAAGGCAGTCTCGAAGACATGTTCTCATGTCTTAAGATGTATCTTCTGAAACTGTCAAACCCCCCAACTGCTCCCAACTGACTTTTCTGGTACTTTGCATATCTTTATTACAATGTTGTCTCACTTTTCTATATATTAAAAACTCTGGTATCAGAGATAGCTTCAGCTATGTTAAGGTAGAGGGGAAAATAGAGGGGATGCAGTGAGTTTTAAGATGGGCAAACATTTATTCTAAATTTATATCCTCTGAAATAAATTCTATTGTTTCAAGTGAATTTAGGTGGCATAGTAATTTGCTCTTTATAATGTAAGCAAGCATTTACTAACCAAATTCTAAGTTACACCAAAAACAAAAAACAAAAAAAAAAAAAAAAACAGAATTAGTTACACGGTGGTGAGAACTGTGAAACTTACTTCCAGATAAAAATGTTAGGCATTTTTAATGTACAAATATGGCAGCACAAAACCTATTACTAATGGATTTCTTTCAAAAATTCATTTGCTTATTTTTGAGCAACTACTAGTACAGACATCTCCAGGAATATATTCATTAAGAGGAAGCTGAGCAGCAAACTGAGGCAGGACAATGTCTGGTCAGATATGAAGACATACTGTTGTTTGCCCAGAATTTGATTGATCAAACTGATTGATCACTTTGATCAAGTCAATGAGAGGAAGAATGGAGGCAAAATACCTATGTCAATAACTACAGAAGTTGAATCTGCTGATTCGTGCTCAATTCTGCAAAGCTGTCAACACAGCTTCAGAATTAAGGGTTTGGAGGGTTTCTTTTCTATCGCCGATATGATAGTGTTACTTAGGTATTCATTACCCATACTGTTCCTCCAATAGATCTTTATTTGACACAGATGTGAACATGTTTGTTCACAGGCTATACTTAGTGGGGGTAAAGTGATGACAATAGCACACAACTGATGAAACTCTGAAAGCCATTTTCCGTGTTTGTTTCACTGTGGCAATTTTCTCTTCCTTCTCATGTCCCTAGTGTTTGGAACTTTTGTAAATTGTTTCTGTTCTTCATCAGATCCATCCCTATCATTACTGTAAAGTTTTGCAAATGGCATGAGTTTCTCTGAATCACGAAAATAATGGCATTTTAGACTGAGTGCACCAACCATACTTAAAACACACGAGTTGTCCATAAAGTATTGTTTAAGTCAGTATTTCGGGGGGGGGGGTTTCTCTCAGGATCCCTTCCCACCTTTAAAAAGTATGGAGGACTCCAAAAGAACTTCTATTTGTATGGCATATATTTATAAATATTTACTCTATTGGAAATTAAAACTGATGTAATTTGCTGCCATTACCACCTTGCACGATTTTTGATGGGATTTTAATATATTATTTTTCAACATAAGCTGGCAAGTAATTCTGATTTTGCATATCCCTTAGAATTTCTTGGGGGTCTTAGGACTAAAGCACTGGTTTAAGCCTATTGATGGTATAATCACAAATAAGAAGCAACAGTTTTACTTTAAAATCATGGTGAGGGTTTAGAAGTATAAATCTTGTTGTATCAAGTACAAGAATAACATAGTATTGAAGTTTTGAAATACATCACATTATCTTTTCTTTAGTTCACATTTTATTTCTTCTATGATAATCGTTATATCAGTTTTAATTTTGTTGAAATTCTCATAATCCTTCAACTCTTGCAGTTTATCAAAGAATTAATGAAAGCAGCTTGAACCATATTACAAATCAACTTCTGCAAGTTCAGGAAGATTCAAAATACAAAACAGAAGTCTATATATATTTTAATAGCATGTGCTGCTGCACATACTGCAGAATTTGATTCATTGTTGATTATATTCAGAAGCAGTAAAATCATTGAAAGTGTTGATTTAACAGCTAAACATAACGCGATCCGACATACCCAGTGAGTGCCTGACAATTTCTTCAATTCAATAATTCTGCTCCCAGTTTCTTTTTACAATTCAATGAAATGCAATGAATGCATCATCACACAAACACAGTGTCGAAGTAGACTAAGGAAATGGGCAACCTCTCTGTTTTTTAGAGTATGAAGAATTCTACAGTATGTTAGCAACTCTACAAAGCTATTGACAATGTTAATGTTAATAGTATTACTTAATAGTGTAAATAGTGATTGTGACAATAAACATAGATAGCTTTAAGTAACTCTTTTAGAAACCGTGCACACCATTTAGTGCTTCAGTGATTATATTGGCACCACCATAGGTTTGCACTATGTAGTTTTATATCTATGCTGAAACAAACCAAGGTGCTCTTTACAAAACTCACTCAAGCAGCATCCAGTGAATTACACAGATGAAAACCCATAAATCCTTCAAATATATTACCTCTGCAGCAATTACAGAGGGCCACAAAGTGTGTTCTTATGTGTTCTTTGTTTCATCAGCAATTAATGCAAAATATCTATGGGGAAGACTTCATGGGAACCGACCCTAGAATCGTTCTATTCGTAGTACCTACCATGTCATATTGAATTGAATTGAACTATGTATTTTGACTGAATCCTGGGATTATGGTCTGCTTTGGCTGCAAGGAAATTTTTCTGTTGTCATTCATTTTCCCAGTGTTCACACTGAGCAATTTTTGGTTTGGAGGTCCACAAAAGAATTTCTCTTAGAATAGCTTTTCCCCATTGCTGCATGCCCTGTGAGTAAATCAAAGTTTGCTATACTGTTGGAAGGGTACTATGGATATATATAAAAAACAAAGGCTAGCTGAGACAAATCCCTGTTTGAATGGAATACAGGCTTGCCTAGCAAGTGACGTTTTCTAGGGATCATGATAGATCACTTAATGAATTACATGATGAATACTTAATCAAATGAAGTTCATATAGTATCTGAACCCAAGGTACATGGAAATGCAATAGCATATAAAGGTAAAGGACTCCCTGAGGATTTTGCTCTGCTAATCATTGCCAATTATAGGGGATGATTCAAGGACATTGAGCAAGCACTGTCCGAAGACATTTCTGCAGTCATGTGGCATGATGTCATGGAGCACTGGTACCTTCCCACTGAAGTGGTACCTACTTATCAACTTGCATTTGCATGCTTTCAAACTGCTAGGTTGGCAGGTACTGGGGCGAGGATAGGAGCTCACCCCATCGCCACATGACTACTCGGGTCTCAAACCCAGGCGTCTTAACCACAGAACCACAGCATTGCCCTGCAACAGTATGTAGGTGTTGGGAAATGCCCAGTGAGGTAGGGAGGAGACTTCAAGTGGAGAATTAACCTTGAACCCATGCCAAGTTGCAAGAGATCCAGAACTAACCTCCCCTCCCCCAAGCTCCATAGAGCCTTATCCATCTGTTCCAAAGAGAAGGCAAGCAGTCTGGGTAGACTCCTGTATAATAAGCAGAATAAAATAAAGTAGTTAGTTTGAACTTCATATGAGTAGGTCTGGTTGCTTGTAGCTTGGACTAAAATAATAATGTGATAAATAATAAAGACTATGAAAAAGATCTTAATATCATTGATGGAAAAAAAGAACCAAGAATCTGGTCATAAACTTTCATAATAATAAATTGTCCAAGAACATCTAGATCCTTCCTTAATTTGTTTTCATACCAATAGTCCATGGCAGGATTGAGGTAAATTAAATTAGGTCCAACACTTTTAGCAATAGCAACAGCAATAGCACTTATATACCGCTTCACAGTGCTTTACAGCCCTCTCTAAGCGCTTTACAGAGTCAGCATATTGCCCCCAACAATCTGGGTCCTCATTTTACCGACCTCGGAAGGATGGAAGGCTGAGTCAACCTTGAGCCTGGTGAGATTCGATCTGCCAAACTGCTGGCAGCTGGTGATCAGCAGAAGTTTCCTGCAGTACTGCACTCTAACCACTGCGCCACCAGGTCTCTTATTTTAGGTTATAAAATAGAAGCTGTGTGTGTAAGTTGGGAAAAGTTTTTTTGTATTTGTAAAAATTGTAAGGGTTATATATTCTCCTAAGGCCACTTGCATCTTTCCAATGCAATGGTAACAAACAAAGCAAAATATAGCCTCTTCCAGCACACTCTATTCCAATCAATCTATTCCAATCTGGCTGTATACATTTTTTTTTAATCTTTTGCTATACAATGTCATTTGGCTCAGGAAACTTACTTACTAAAAGTACACACGCTTCAATCAGTAACCAACATGTGGTAACCCGGGATCATTTTCCTCATCCCATTCATCCTCATAAACTCCAGGTACTTTATAATTCCTCCATTCTACTCAGTTTCACTGGACCTTACTCAAGAGTTTCTAAAAACTCGTTTGAGTTTCTGCTTGCTTTGGAGGGGAGTAGTAGTACGGTTTGAGTGTTATTTTTTCTGCTCAAGAACTTCTAAAAATTCCTTTTAGTTTTTGCTTGGGGTTTGTTTGTTTGTTTAGCTTGTCTGGTTGGGGTTTTGGCTGGATTTATGAAATACTGGTGACAATCAGCATTTTTCCTTAGACAGCATGCTAGAGCAGAAATTAAGAGTAAAATCCCTGGGACATTTGTGTAACCTTATCCTAGAATGGTCCTGTAGGGTTGCAACAGAAGAATGAGCAGCTAAGACCTTAGCACAGAAGAGCTACAATGTGGCTGCACGTTCCTGCCAACTCTCCCAACTGCCAGGTTATGCCATTTATGCAGGACAATCAGTTTCATGACCCATGGCCTTCAAGAGATTATGGTAGTGACCTCTGCTTCCATTCACAAAAAAGAATCTGCGAACAATGACCGTGTATGAATGCCTTTCTTTTTAATGAAGCGATCCAACCAGACTAAAGTGTAACTGAGAGGGCATTAGTCCTCCTGTTCCCATTCCCCCAGCAACACTATTAATTGGAAAACTAAAGCACGAATATCCCATTTTATTATTTGTTTATAAGTCCACCATCAGAAAAAAAAAACCAGAAACAGTTCTATAATGAGAAAATAACCTACATACATTGTAACAATTAATATAACCTAAACATAGTAAAACTACAAAAGAAAAAACTAATTAAAAAGAAAACAAAAATTAAGATCCATAAATATCCATTAAGTATTGAAATAGAACTAATTTAATCCTTAAACTATAATGAAATCCAGACCATATGGAAACATATTGCTTCATCTTCTCATTTTTGGAACATAAAGACTTTTCAGAAATAGTCTCATATCCTGGATCCATTTCTTTTTATTTGTTTATTATCTTCTTTGATGAGATCCAGTCTTGGTAGACCTCAAGCTAGTCATAAGATGATAAATTCCATATTTCACCAAAATAGTTCAATATCACAATTGCATCCTTAACTATTACATTTCTTTCCAAAGTCATGTTAATATAGGCTATGATTTGAAATCAAATTGGGCAAAACCAAATCATATGAGTTAGATTCTTCCCAATTTTTTCCCCAATGCCAGCACAAATGGCCACACTTGGAATACTGCATCCAGTTTTGGTCGCCACAATGTGAAAAAGATGTTGAGACTCTAGAAAGAGTGCAGAGAAGAGCAACAAAGATGATTAGGGGACTGGAGGCTAAAACATATGAAGAACGGTTGCAGGAACTGGGTATGTCTAGTTTAATGAAAAGAAGGACTAGGGGTGACATGATAGCAGTGTTCCAATATCTCAGGGGCTGCCACAAAGAAGAGGGAGTCAAGCTATTTTCCAAAGCACCTGAGGGTAGGACAAGAAGCAATGGGTGGAAACTAATCAAGGAGA
>QLTV01000974.1:8991373-9008817 GCA_003457575.1 Thermophis baileyi
AACCGGTTGTTTTTTTTTTTTTGCTGTCCTGTTTCAAAGCCTCTTGTGCCAGGGTTTGTGGTGCTTCCTTCCTCTCCTTTCTCTCTCTCTCTTTCTTGTCTCTCTCCCCCTTCCTCTTTCTTTCTTTCTTTCTCTTTCTCTCTTCTCAGTGGCAGGAGAAGGAAGAAAGTGCTCTGGGACTGGGAGGGCGGGCAGCCCGGCCCAGCAGCGGCGCGTCCCCTGTCATGTGCCATCCTGGAGCACTGTTGTCACCACTGTGCAGGAGCAGCAAGGAGTTCAGGGCAGGCGGCAGTTTGTCTTCATGCGCAGAGGGCAGGTGAGGGGAGGGCAGGGGGCCCCCTGCCCCTGGCACCCCTCCTCCGCACAACCTGCTGCTGCCGAGCGGTCTCCTTCATGCCGCCCGCTTCGCTCGTGGGGCGGATGGGCTGAAACCTCCGCGCTTCTTTGCTGGTGCGGTTGACCAGGGCCGGGGCCATTCCCCCCCTCGCCCTGCCTGAACATACAGCCGCCGCGCCCACCTCTCACCTGTCGCGGCTCCAACGGAGGCGGCTTCGGGAGACACGGGCTTGTCTGGAGCTGCTCCCCTGCAGCTCAGCCCGCAGCTTGTCCCTGCTGCCCCCGGGTGCGAGGGAGCGGGGCAGGCGAGAGGCGGGCATGGTGGCTGTATGTTCGGGCAGGGTGAGTGAGGGAATGGCTCGTCTGGAGCAGCTCCCTCACACCTGCACCCGCAGCAATATAAAAATAGCTTCTGTGCATGCGCAGAAGCAAAAATTAGCAAAAAAGGCAAAAAAATCCAAGATGGCGGCGCCCATGGAGACACCTACAGAACTGGCTGCATGACGTCATCACCGAGTTACTAACGGTTCTAAAGAACCAGTTAGAACCGGTAGGAACCCACCTCTGGTCTGAAGTGGTGTAGGGTTTCCTGCCTAAGCAGGGGGTTGGACTAGAAGACCTCCAAGGTCCCTTCCAACTCTGTTATTCTATTCTAAAAAAAAATCAGATATGCAGCCTTTTAAAACATTCTTGGGATGGGGGAACCAATAGATGTCTAATAATGAATCTTTTTGATGAATTAATTTCATTCTTAAGTATATGTTTTATATTTCTAAAAATATGGATCCACTGATTTCAATTGGGTATGCTAATTCTTCGTTCGACAGTTCGACTATAATAATTAATGTCAATCATTCTATTTTTTAACTTCCTTGTAGAACTAAATGGTTGACTTTTTAAATCATTCCATATTTTAAAGTAGGGAGTGATCTCAAAGATATCTGGGCTATACTGTTTAATCATACCAACGCATTCATATGAAGAAAAAGTTGTTTTATCCCAAGTCAGATTATTTACCTGTTTGCTTCAATATTGTTTGTTCTGACACTGAAGAACTCTAGTACTAAAGAAAAAGGAAGTTATTTTTCATTGCCCACTATTCATTTTTCCCCCCTGCTGGAAATGCCATAGTCCTAACCATCAGTGATTTCAGAGCAAAACAGAATCATGGCATCTAAGAGCAGGTTCACCTAATCTAATTATCCCTCCAAGTGAATCATGTCAACTTTTTTTAGAGACAGTTCGACATAGCAAAAGTAAGATCTGCGTACTCTTCTTCTGGCTGTAAGCCTGCAATAAAAATAAAGATGAAAGTCCTAAGGAGTCATAGATGCACTTGAATGTACTCAGGAGCGCTTTTTTTTACTATTCTGGAATCAGTTCTGTAACACACACATTCTTAACTATCAACTCTAAGCAGCTGAACTACAAGTCCTTTAACTAAGAAGGACCTTTGTGCAAAAGCACTTTATTTTCAGATGCATTATTGGGGGGAAAGTTGACTGCACTAACATATCTTAAATCTAAAAAGAAGCTCTCTGTTTAGTACAAAGAGATAAGTTGCAAGATTCTGAATTCATCACTATTGCCTTCCAAAACCCTACTTCGTGGTACATGAAAATCAAATGTTTGAGATAACTTGTTTTTCTATTAAACTGGAGAACATGCTAAACAGTAAATGTTTTTTCTTAAAAATCTGTGTATTGATATACTCAGAATGATGAACCACAGCCATTGACTATGGAAATAAATATCCATGAACAATTGTAGAAGAGGGTGTGGAGTCAAGAGGGGACTCAGCCTAGAATTGTTATGTGTCCACAAACACTCCAATTCCAACCCCTCTTGAATTGCATTGACTCTTATCTAGCACTAATTTAGTACTGACTGTTAGTTGACCAGTTTCTTACATATAGGCTTGAGCAATAAATCTTAACTAGAACTTAATGTATGGTCCTGATTCTTTGTGCTGGACAACAATAGCAGTACAAAGTTTGGGTCTAATTAACATAACCAGCCTCTTTGTGCTCATCTTCACACCTTCCAAATGCCCTAGTGTGAGAGGAAATGAATCAAGCTGAAGATATGTGGA
This sequence comes from Thermophis baileyi, assembly GCA_003457575.1. NCBI lineage: Eukaryota > Metazoa > Chordata > Lepidosauria > Squamata > Dipsadidae > Thermophis > Thermophis baileyi. The sequence continues at coordinate 8,993,802 of QLTV01000974.1, forward strand.
AGAGTTTTCTCTCAGAAAAAGCAATCTTTCAGTTTAGTCATCTAATAGAACTCAAATAAGGCTCATGGGTGCGATGCAGTTTTCTCTAAATAAAATGTTTTGCTTTTAACACTTCTGTTGTTGCTGGAAGGGGAAAAATCTGTTCGTCTGTGTGCTAAGTGGTGTTGGTGTCATTTGGAACACCTGTAGATAATCCACTGACTTATAAACAATGTTACCTATTTTCTAAAAAGTCATGTGGGATTTATCGTTTTACTTTCCGAAGTAGCAGATGGGAAAAAGAAGGTATTGCCCCAGGAGACACATCAATAGGAATAGCAATAACTAAGCAATGCAATTAGGAGTTCTGTATTTCTAAAGGAGAGAAAAAAGATCTTAAAAACAGATTAAGATGGGGATCTGAAAATAATCATTTTTTAACTTATTCATTCTTATTTCACACAACATAAACTGAAAGAGAATTTTGTAGCATGGAAAATAAAGTATGTCTCTTCTGTTGAAAGTCTCATTTGACTCTCCCACCTCAGTAGATATAAAGAGAAGTGAATGCAGTTTGGAGATTTCCATTATTTTATAACAATACAAAACTACCTCACACATTTGGTACAATATAGTATTTGCTAATATACAAGGGTATGGTCACCAATTACAGATTATAACACTGTTCAGCAATTTCTTCCCAGCAAAAACACATCTAGATGCTCTCCAGAGTGCTCCTGTCTGATAATCTTGTTAAGTTTTCCTTTTTGATGTACAAATAAAACAATGGCACTTTGAGGATGGAAAAAAAAATGTCAGTCATGGGGCTACAGAATTATTATTATAATTATTGCTATCTAAGAGGGCAGGATTTTATCTCCTTTCATGCTATTTGCTTCTGATGACAATGAACTAAAATTATATACATACAAATATCTATAATCAGCCTGAATCATTCTACTGTAATATGAAGGCCTGTTCATTGACATTTACAGACATGGAGACTGAGAAACAGATGTTTTTGACTTGACAATCAAGGTCTGGGACAGAGTGACTGGCACCAAGTCACCCTGACAGCTTTCATGTGTAACGGAGGACTACAATTTATAATCTCCCCGGTTTTAGTCCACTGCACCACATTGTCATATATACTGTATAATGGAAGTCATATTTCCACTTTGCATATGGGATCAATGAAGATTAGTTTTGTAGGCCTGCCAAGAAAGTATTTGCACTGAATTAGCCTGATAAATATTATATTATTTCATTCATACTATATATTCATTTTGAAGAAACATGCCTTCCACTTCTATCTTAAGTATACCCATATCTTCTAATGCCTGCAAACCAGCTGCCTTTAAATATGAAACAGTGTGAAAGGTTGCTGGAGTTTTCTTTTGTCGCCATTCATTTTGACAACTACGTCTAGACAAAACTTGAAATGCAAAATCAGCCAGACTTCCTGCACATTTGGATGCCACTTTTAGAATCACCGAGAGGCTCCATCTGTTCATGTTTCAGTTTGTGTCTGCTGAGGCACGGACGCCTTCCTGTGTGTCAATCAGAAGCGATGATCTACACACAAAACTTGCTATTTCCTAGCAATTAGTTAAAAATCAGGGGGGACTATCATCTGAATTAATTATGAAGCTGTTAGTTGCTTAATAAAAAAAAATTGGTAGCAAGTGTCCTTGCTAATGGAAGTCCAACTATATAAAACATGGAAAATATCATAAACAGGGTGAAAAATTAGAGAGAAAAAACTGCAGTTAATATTTCTTCTTTAGAGGAACCTGGACTAGTTAAAATAAGAGTGAGATTACAAATTCTAACAATTGTATTCTGGATACATTTTGGCATGCCCACATATAAACTAAAAAGGGCAATTATACACAAAATCCTGAGATTTCCTTGGAGACTTCAAATTTATTCATTCTGACAAAGCTTGTGGTTTTATACGGATATAGATTCTTATCTGGGTTTAGGTCATTTTTTTATGATATGACTAGGTTTTCTATATTAACATTTGGGGAAATGTTCTGAATTATATTTCATCTGCAATAAAATAGTCTCTGACTGCTATGTAATCTCTACCTTTACTATTCCGTTTGCTCTGAACAGCTTTCAAGTCTTGTCTTTGAGGAGAGTTCTCCAACAAGGAACTGCCAATTTTTATCCTTGGAGGTCTTATTTTCTGTGCTACTAGCTTGGTCAGCAGTTAAATAATGTACCCAAAAATTATACTGCCACCCTATTTCTTTGCACCCACAGAACATTTTTAGAAGTGCATAAATGTGTAAAAAAGTAGGATGTGATTTTTTTTCCCCCAGTTATATCTGCACCTGAGAGTTTTCTATTAGATTGGAACCAATTCTGATTCTGTCTGATCATACGATCTCAGGCTATTTGGGGCCCTGATTTGATTTTTTTTTTCCTTGACTCATGCCAGATTATCTGAGATCAGCTCCAAGCTGGTGGCTTTTTTACAGAATCCATTGGGTCTGTGAGCAACCTGGTTTCCCGTTGGTGGAATTCTTGCCCAGTTCATAGACTCAAGGCAAAATGTCTTCCCTTGCTACAGAGCTACAGGAAGTTTAGCAGGTGTCTGCTCATTCCAAGCATTTTCATGATGATTGCAGCTCCTGGTTGCAAGAGGTGCCAGCATACTGTTATTAAAACATCACTCTTCAAAATGAATTTCATATAAAAGAGACGAAAGGAAGCTTTTCAGACAACTCCCACTGTCAGTTGGTGAGATTTTTCAACAAACGGCCAGACAAAGCCACACAATATGTAGTAAAAACTGGATGGACCCCCTCACACTTTCTTCCAGTCCCTTCGTCCCTAAATGAAAGTGATGTGATTTATGTTTCTTCACAGGTCATTGTAAAGAAACAAATCCTTCCACCTTATGAGGAGGAAACCATTGATTGGTTGGTTGGTTGATTTCTCATTCCACTTGATAAACTAGAAGAAGCTCTTGGTATTCCTTACCTTTTTCTGAAAATATTGAAAGTGACAAGATGAGATGATTGCTGATAAGTATCAAGCTAACTTCTTGTTAGGAATTGGAGAGTGGAAGCAGAATGCAAACAGTGTCCTCTCTCCTTGTTACAAATCATCTCTCTAGAAGTTTACAACTCCCTCGATTGTTTACCCTCCAATTAAAGCTCAAGGAAGACATAGGAGAAAATTCCTCCAATGGACCTTTTCCGTGTCAGGAACTGTGAGCTTTTAAAGAATGATGGGGAAGGAAATTCAGCTGCCTTGCAACAATGAAGTAATCCCAAGGTCACAATCAAAAGTAACTCAGATTCACGTTAAAGGCCTCTGGCAATAAGAATCAAAAGAAAAGCATCTTTCATAGAGGAAGAAAATAGCCAGGAAACAGCAGGACAATTTTCAGCAGTTATAAATAGGAGGTGGTCTTGTGTATGTGTGTCAAGGAGCATGTAGATAATTTTTTCTTTTAAAAAAAGCAATATTTCTTTTTGGTTGATCAAGAACACTTAGAAAGCCACATGGAAGCCAAATGGGAGAGTTGCATAATTTGTATGCTGTTGATAGATTTTACAGTTATTTTGAGAGACAGAGTTTGACTTTTCTAACACCACTTCTTTTTTTAGATGTACACTTTTTTAGACACCCATTAGTGAACCAAATTTACATTCCACTAAAGCTAAGGTGAGAAAAATAATCACCTTTACTTATTTTTCTTTTGCATCTAAATTGTTGATTTTAGACAAAATGAGTAGGCTTTATGCTAGTTTCATATGGATAATTGGCTCGTCAACTTTTCTTTGAAGCATGTCGCCGAATTTGCCCTGTGAGAAACCTGGCTGTGATGATTTCCAACAGAGAACTCTGTTAGTCACTTACAGAAAAAACAATAAGCCTACTTCCAGATGAATTCATGAATGCATTAAAATATAATTAGAAAATATAACAACGTAAGAAACATGTTAATTTTGCAGGTGCCATATGATTCTTCATTGCCAATAATAGCCAAGAAAAGCTTCTTCAAAAGCTTTCCAAAGCACAGCTCTGCCCTTGGGGAGTGGATCCTCCTTAGCACCACATAGTGATCTAATTCTCATTTCATGTTCAATCAAGACTTTATATGAATTCTTATTTAATCTTGAATCAAGAATTTATTTCAGGGGTAGTATTGCCTAACCAGCACAGGCAAGCTGGAAAGATGGGCTGAACTTCAGTCTGAAAGTTGATTTCTGGCACATTTATTACTGTAAATTATTATTTAATTGTATTACTATTATTCTTCTCTTCCTTACTAGTATCTATCTTTTCCCACTTATTACTATAACCATGTTGCTTGTATCTTTCAATTTATATTGTTTTATATTTCTTTCCTAGTACAATTTGATAGCTTATTAGTAACCTTGACTATTACTAAGTGTTGTATCTTTTTATTCTTGATGAATGTATTTTATTCTCCTTATGTACACTGAAAGCATATACACCAAAGACAAATTCCTTGTGTGTCCAATCACACTTGGCCAATAAAGAATTCTATTCTATTCTATTACAAGAGAAAGCATTCTATTCTATTCTATTCTATTCTATTCTATTCTATTTGGAAAGTTCTAGTTTAGGGAAGGCAACTATCCATTACAAAAAAGGCAAGAAAAATGGTTCGATCAGCTATGACATACCTCCTACATATATCTATTTATTTATTTATTTTGCCAGCTGAAAACCAGTGTGGCTGTATTTATTTTCAATAATACGATATGATACGCACAGAAAGGTATAGATCTGTGATAAGTAGATGACAAAGATTATATCCACCTTAACAGGGCCATCAAGATACCAATTATTCAATTACTCCATCTCTGTCTTGGCAAGTTTATGTTTGAATGAGTGTCTGGACATCCCACCAATACAAATGCCATGGATGGATGGGTGGATGGATGGATTGATTTCCCACTTTTATTATTTGTTTAATAACTCAAGTTTAATAACTCAAGGCAGTGAACATATCTAATCCTCTTTTTTCCCCACAACAACAACAAAACCTTCAAGGTAAGATGGGCTGACAAAGAGTGACTGGCTATAGTTTGAAATAATGGAAATCTTAATTGTAGGTAAACTTGAATTTGGGTTGACATTTCAAGGGATGCATTAGAAATCTGCAGAGTGGCATACAATTTCTTGCATTCCTAAACTTACTTTGTCACTATAATGTACTGTGCAAAATAAACTTGACCTTGAATTCTGCAGCCAGTAAAATTCAATTTATACATCTCCTGCTATATCATATTAACTAGGAAGGTCGATTGTGGGGAAGATCACCACACCTGATTTCCAATATATACAATCTGCTAGCCAGGAAAGCCCAGCCTGCAATTATATCTAACATCACACCATTATATCCTCACAACATAATTATATTACTGGATCCTACTGCAGAATTCCTCTTGAATACTTTATTTATTTATTTATTTATTTATTTATTTATTTATTTATTTATTTATTTATTTTTGTTTGTTTGTTTGTTTGTTTGTTTGTTTGTTTGTTTGTTTTAATATTTCAATAATTTTCTATTTGTCTTTTGATAATCTATAAGCTGTCCAGAGTCGCTATATAGGGCAGATGGGTGGCATAAAAATGTAATTAATTAATTAATTAATTACATTTTTATGCCACCCATCTCCCCTATATGGCATCTCTGGGCAGCTTATAGATTATAAAAAGACAAATAGAAAAATAATTGAAATATTAAAACTATATAAGTTAAAAATTTAAAACTATATAAGAACCAAGACTAAGAGATGGATGGCCCAGGGATGAGGCCTTATCCCACAAACCACCTCCAACAGCGACAGCGCCATTTGGGGCCCTAAACCAATCAACAAAACCAAGATTTAAAAAGTGTGAGAGCAGTTCTCACTTCCAGTGATGGAGTGTTGCACAGGGATGAGGCCACAGCAGAAAAGGCTCTACTCCTTGACCCTGCTCATTGGAATTCCTTAGCAGACAAAATCCATAGCATGAATAGGATTTATTCCCAAATAAAGTGCAGATAGTTCCAGCTTAATTAAAACGCTAACGTGAATTGTCCTACCTGTCCTACAATGTCCTACCTGTCAATGACTACTTCAGCTTCAACCACAACAATACACGAGCACACAATAGATACAAACTTATGGTAAACCACTCCAAACTTTATTGCAGAAAATACGACTTCAGCAACGGAGTGGTCAATGCCTGGAATGCACTACCTGACTCTGTGGTTTCTTCCCCAAACCCCAAAAACTTTAACCTTAGACTGTCTACTGTCGACCTCACCCCATTCCTAAGAGGTCTTTAAGGGGCGTGCATAAGCGCACCAGCATGCCTACCATCCCTGTCCTAATATTCCCTTTTATTCGTATCCATTTCATGTATTCATAATCATGTTTATACTTATATCTGTTATCTAATACATGCTTGACAAAATAAATAAAAATAAATAAATAAAAATTGGTAGCAGGCAGCTTATACCTATCCATAACACGGAGAAACCAGAAACTTACATGCATTTTACACTACACTTGCAACTCAGAGGAGAGCAACCCAAATCCACAAACTTCATTGGAATACCACCTATTATGGTAGCTTGGGAGCACACAAACACTCTAGTTCTAAGTAAAAGTAACTAAAGTTTGAGTTCCTGGTGACCACCCAGAATTCAGCCATGGGCATCTGGAGATAAGAATATGGAACAGCTGCCTATCATACTTTTGTGTTTAAAGGTCTTGAGAATGCAGTTTCCAATTTAATCTACTCCATTGTATAAATCCATAGTGATGGAAAAAGTCTTATCCAAGAGTGATCTATATCTGAACACCAACAATCAAAGCATATATCCAACCAATATTTTATCATTTTCCTTTTCAATATAAAAACAAATAACCAAGTAACTTGAAAGGCAGAAAGACAAAACAGTGGAAGGAAATGAAGAATAAATGTCAATATGTACTACAGGCCACAGCTCACCTAATAGAATCAGTCGGAGTCTTATATATTGGCATCCCACGATAACAAAGTACAGGTAGTCATTGACTTATGACAGTTCATTTAGTGACCGTTCAAAGTTACAACAGCATTGAAAAAAGTGACATATGACTGTTTTTCACCGATACAACTGTTGCGGCATCCCCATGGTCATGTGATCAAAGTTCAGATGCTTGGCAACTGACTCATATTTATGACGGTTGCAGTGTCCCAGGGCCATTTGATCACTTTTTGTAAACTTCTGACAAAGCAAAGCGAATGAGGAAGCCAGATTCACTTAACAACAGTATTACTAAATCAGCTGCAGTGATTCACTTAACAACTGTGGCAAGCAAAGTCGTAAAATGGGACAAAACTCATTTAACAAATGTCTTGCTTAGCAACCTGTATATGCTTGATTTTACACTGGTCCTAAGTAAAATGTCTTGTCTTTCCTTTTCCTCTTAGGAATAAAATTGGAAGAAATTCATAAAACGAGTCCTATCATACAAGGGTTCAACTAAAGCCTTCTATTTGTTTGCAGGAAAGGAACTTCCTGTTGCACTTGTCTTTCAAAATATTTCAGCAAAACTGTATAGGTACCTTAAGTCTTCTTCACACGGATCAGCTAATCCTTTACCCATAATGTATGCTCACAGTTATTTCAGGAAAGTTAAATAGATTTCTGGGTATATTTACAATTGCCACAAACCATAGCAACTGCTAATCAGTGAGCCTACTAATTCAAGCTGTTGTAAAACAGCCATGTGTCCTTATGGCAGCATGACATTTTCCTTCTCTCTTGACGCATCAAGAAAGTTCTTAACATTCAGCTTGTGTTCCTCTGCTCTAAGAGGAAAAATCCGCTAAGGAGTCAAACCAAAAAATGTAAATACCCATTGTACAATAATTCTATGCTTCGTTGCCTTTAGTATTTTAATTCTGCATGTGGGACAGCAGTATGGTGAAGTTAAATATTATACATCGACAGATTTGGCACATTCCAGTTGTGATGAATATGTAAAAACAATATAAAAATTGTTTCAAATCAGAGAAGCAATCCAAGACCACATGTGCTGTCTGGGGAAAAAATTAAGCACATTCCAAACCACTCCAAAACTGACACCAAATTGTAATGTGACAGAAGAGGGGACTTGTATTTAATTTATTTAATTGAAATCAGACTTCATTTTTGGTCAGGGCAACACTCACTTCTTTGTCCTGGACCTCCTATCAAAGTCCACTCCTTAGTGCAGCATTCAAAGACAAAGTATCTCCCTAAGATCATCCCCCAAAGTTGGGCCTCTGTATTTTAAATGAATCCATAAAATCAGAGACGGACTCTTCCAAATACCTGCTAAGAACAGCTGGCATGTTTTCAGCAATCAGGCTGAGAGCTCGTGAAAGACAACATCACTCGCTTTAATTCAGATAGGAAACATCAGTGGTACTATTGGTCACTATTATGGAGCTGCCCGTATGCCCATTCTTCTCCTGTCAGTGGTCACTGTCTCCTCAGTCATTTTCAGTATGTTTGAAACTGAGGAGAAGAACATGGCTGATGAAAACCTGAATCCCAGTGCTTTTTTGAGGCAGGTGTTAGGAATTAGATTGCTTCTTTTTGTAGCTCTGATAAGTAGTGTTCTGAAACACTGGGACATCATTTCCTTCTTGCATGTGCAATAGTTTTACAGGTATATATATGTTTAGGAAAAGGGATACTTGGTCAGAAAAAAAACAGTGAAGGTCTGAAGTCCGGGCCCACTAATGGAATGATTATTCTTTTTTTTTATTTTTTTGCACTGCGCATGTGTGTGCGTGCAAAGCGCATGCGCACAACCACAAGGCGTGGCCACGAGGCGCGGGAGGAAGCGAACCAGCAGCGAGGTAAGTTAGAACCCACCCCTGCTTTGGGACAACCATGACCTGGATGACTGAGAAGCTCCATAAACTTTCATGGGTAAAGCTTGCAAAACTGCTGCAGTTTTCACAGTCATTGTAAAAACCTCCCAAAATAGAAACCCTTTATGAAATGTCGAAATTGGATCTCTCAAAAATTGTGTGCTGCCTTACCTGTCTGAAATTATTCTTAAAGATGTTATCATTTTAACAAAGCTAAGGGTTTGGTATATAAATTGAGTACTTTCTGTCTAGATAGCAACAGGTATCAACAGGTATTTTAAACATTGCTTCCAGCATTTATGACATTAGAGCAGTGGTGAAATCCAAATTTATTTATTACCGGTTCTGTGGGCGTGGCTTGGTGGGCATGGTGTTGCTTGGTGGGTGTGGCTTGGTGGGCGTGGCAGGGGAAGGATACTGCAAAATCTCCATTCCCACCCCACTCCTGGGGAAGGATACTGCAAAATCCCCATTCCCTCCCCACTCCTGGGGGAAGGATATTGCAAAATCTCCATTCCCACCCCACTCTGGGGCCAGCCAGAGGTGGTATTTGCCGGTTCTCCGAACTACTCAAAATTTCCGCTACCAGTTCTCCAGAACCTGTTAGAACCTGCTGTATTTCACCCCTGCATTAGAGGTAATGTTTCCTTCAAGTCTCAGTCAACTACAGTGACTTCATGGACATAGCCATATATCATTCTTTGCAAGTAGTTTGCTATTGTTTTCTTTTGGAATGAACACACAAGGACATATTTTGAGCTGTGATGGGGCAGTGGTTAGAATGCTATATTACAGGCTGACTCTGCCCACTGCCAGGAGTTCGATCCTGACCGGTTCAAGGTTGACTCAGCCTTCCATCCTTTTGAGGCCAGTAAAATGAGGACCCAGATTGTTGAGGGCAACTGACTCTGTAAACTGCTTAGAGAGTAAAGTGCTGTAAAGCACTTTATACTGTATATCCCTTATATATATGTATATACCACTTCATAGTGCTGTAAAACACTATGAAGCGGTATATAAGTCTAAGTGCTATTGCTATTGCTATTTTCCCCAATCTAGCCTACCACCCTGCTTCTTGAAATCAGCCACTATTGGCTAGGTTGGGATGCATCCTTCTTAACTTAGACTTAGAGACTTAGAATAACTTTATTGTCACTTTGAATGTACACTAATCAGCATACATTAAAATGAAATTTTGTTGCATACAGCTCTCAAAGGTTTATCACCTCCAATATACACTACATAAACATGACTAAATAAATAAATAAATAAATAAATACATACATACATACATACATACATACATACATACATACATACATACATACAAAATTATGCATATACACACATATATTACATGACACAGAGAAACAATACAGTCTAGTTTGGATGTATACATATACTGTATATGGTGAGAAAAATTAATCTTGTGAGTTTACTAGATGGATGGCATAGGGAACAAAGCTGTCTCAGGAAGCTATTCTGTCTTCCTGGAATCCTTATGTAATTTGCCCTCATTTGTCTCCAACTTTTCTTTTACTTTCTTGTATTTGGAGGGAGTCAGTCTCCCCATTTTCCGCACTGGAATTCCGCACTGGAATTCTAGATTGCCTACTGTAGATGATTAATGTGTTTTCAACCAAATCTAATAATTAAGATTATTAGAGATTAATGTTACCCGACAGATGTGACATTTGCTTGAGGCCTTGACTAAATCTTTTCTCCTTAGCCAAAACTATTTGACAGGTTTGTCATAAGGTTAGATATGGTATGTGGAGAGGAGTTGTTGTTATCAAATGAACTCTAGATTAGATTAGATTAGATTAGATTAGATTAGATTAGATTAGATTAGATTAGATTAGATTAGATTAGATTAGATTAGATCAGATCAGATCAGATCAGATCAGCTCAGATCAGATATTATCAGTCAGGATTGTACATCTGAGTATTTTCTTGCCTCAGAGTAAAAAGTTAATAATTTCAACATGAGGAACATTAAATATAAAATGTGTTTATAAAGTTTTACCCTTGATTAATTAGGCTTGTGAATAAAGAACATCTGGAGTTCAAGATTCATGAACCTCAAAAGTGACTGTAGGTCTACCCAGAATACAGGCAAGGGATATTTGCAAAATTCTTTAGCTTGAGTAAAGGGCTCTCCAAGGTTAAAAAGCCATAATGTTTGCAAAGTTCATGCAGCTCCTTTGAAAGCTGATTCCAGTTACCTGTTTGTTTACCGTTATAAATGTAACTGGCACCCCCTATTCTTGAAATATGGTGTTGTCTCGTTGAAATGGAAGGTAGCAAACAAACAGAATATGCTACATCTATTCTCTTGAAAATATGCCAGGCTTTTGTTAGCAGCATAGTTCTGTTTAGTCATGATGTTTCAGTCAGGCCAAGATAGAGAAGCTGAATATTATCAGTACTCTGATCAACCATTCATTTCATCCCTTCAGGTGGGTGTCTGCCTACTCATGTACAATACACCTATTTTCTGGATAATAATGAAAATGCTCCCTATGCAATCTAAGACTAAGGGTCATTAGAAGGGCACAATTTGGTATTGTGCTGGATTACTTTACTGCAAAGCAACCGTTCTTAGGCTTTCTCGCTCAGTACTGCATAGATGTCATCTCAATTAACTTTTTGTAGGTCTATTTCCTATTCCCCATGGCTAGAGAGAGATTCACTAATACCAATGACTATCTTTCAGACTGTAGATCTTGGTTTAAGTATAAATTGCCTTTCAGAATTTTGGTACCTGGAATATCATTATCATCAATCATCAAACATTATTATCATCCCAAATAAATCTACTGCAGGATCCAAGCCTCTTTCTTGAAAGTTATAAACCATAATCTACCATATAAATCAAAAGAAGGCTGGTGGATTGATGTTTCTTGACTTCCCAGTTTAGGACTGAGAAAGCGTTAGGCTCAGAATCACCCAGCCAGCTTCTATATCTAAAGAAAGACTTCTTGTTCCTAGTCCCCTGCCTTAATTACGACATACTTTGGTTCGGGAAGCATACTTGGAATTGTTTCAAGAGTATGTTGTTCCAACATTCCATTTTACAGTTTTGTTTTAATAATTGAAATGTCTTGAACTACATGCATAGTTATTCAGTAGAAGCTAGAATGACCTCATATATCTCATGACATTATCATGCAAAAGCTATGAATTCTGAACCTTGCATCAGATGCGTCAGGCCATTGTTGAGGAAATAACACAAATGACATAATTTACATCATTTGTTCTTAACCGAATGATTAGGCGAGCATCAAACCAGATAAAACAGTTGTCAGATCCTTTTATATTGTATAGACCAGGGGTGTCAAACTCAAGGCCCGCGGGCCGGATGCAGCCCATAGGGGGCTTAAATTTGGCCCACAGGGCCGGCCTGGAAATATCAACATGCGGCCTGTTTTTGGCCTCCCTGGCCTCCAGCAGCACTCTGCCAGCCAAAAATGGGCCATGCGGGGCCTCTGCGTGGCCCATTTTTAGCCAGCAGAGTGCTGCAGTAGGACTGGATTGGACTGGATTACAATTATGTGGCCTCAAGTAAGTGCCTGATCTGGATAGAAAACAAGCAACATCCTATGTTAATACTATGTTTAATGCCAGGTTTTACATACTGTAGGTCCATTTAATCAACAATCTATAATTGACAGCCATTTCTATTTACTATCCTGGAAATTTACCTCTTCTGTTAGATCTTGTATTATCATGTTATTTATACTATTGTATTTTTATTATTAGTTGAATAATAAAAATACAATGGTATAAATAGCTTTTCTATTAAACAATAGGGTATAAATTTAGAAATAAAAAGTTTAGTGGAGTATGAAGAATAAGTAATAAATGTTTGCCAGTAATATCTGGTAGAAGAGATAGGAAAATGGTTATAGTAAAGAACTGTGGAAAGAAAGAAGAGAAAAGGCGCATCTTGAGCCTGTGTCAAACGCCCACCATGACCACGCCCACCCCCAATAATATCTGGTAGAAGAGATAGGAAAATGGTTATAGTAAAGAACTGTGGAAAGAAAGAAGAGAAGGGGAAAAAATGCATCTTGACCCTGTGTCAAACGCCCATCATTTTATTTTTTATTTATTTATTTTGTCAAGCATGTATATGATTACAGGTAAAGTATAAATATTAATATGAGTATATAATAAGTACAAACATAGTTTGAGTACATATTTTTTGAGTACATATTTTTCGAATACATGGGGACTTTAGGACAGGGACGGTAGGCACGCTGGTGCACTTATATGCCACCCTGGCCATGACCACACACACACACACACACACACACACACACACACACACACACACACACGGCCCTTCGAGGCCAAACACAACCCTGATGCGGCCCTCAATGAAATCGAGTTTGACACCCCTGGTATAGACGATTTCCCCCTTTAAATAATGAATTCATATCTCCTGAGCAAAATTGGAATGACATAGAGGAGAGAGGCTTTAACCTTCCCTGTTGTCACAGACCCATTTGCAATGTCCCTCTTGGTAGGCAGAATGGAAAGAAAATACCAGTTGGTGCTGATGGAAGCATTCCTCTAGGTGTGAATACCAGTACAGGTAGTCCTCGACTTACGACCGCAATGGAGCCCAAAATTTAGTGAGAATTTGTTAAGTGAATTTTGCCCCGTCTTACGACTATTCTTGCCACATTTGTTAATCACGGCAGTACAGTAACACAGTTGTTAAGTGAATCTGGATTCACATTGACTTTGCTTGCCACTGTCACTGCAAATCGTCATAAATATGAATCGGTTGCCAAGCATCAGAATTTCGAACATGTGACCATGGGAATACTGCAGTGGTCATAAGTATGAAAAATGGTCATGTCACTTTTTTCAATGCCGTTGTAACTTTGAACGGTCACTAAATGAACTGTTGTAAGTCGAGGACTACCTGTAATGGAAAGAGAAGTGATTTGGGAAGTATTCATGGGCAAAGGATCCAAGGGGCCTCTCTCCTTGTACCACAATCCTACCAGTTATTAGATTAACAAAAAGCAGCTTTCCAGCACTAAAAAGAAAGAATCAAACAGCACTTCTGGACAGGTCCTGAATAAGTGAGGCTTAAATAGTTTGATAAATGGCTCTTACTCAACCTAATGCATTCCAAAGCTGTTGGGACTACAGCTTCCATTAGCAATTTGCATTGCAATATATCAGGAGGACACCAAGTTAAGAAAGACTGTTCTAGATACTGAAACAAGAAGCTATTGAGGGAGCAATCTGAAACTAGGATAATGCACTCTTTAAAACATCACTGATTATTGCACAAAATAGTTGCCTTCTTCACCGACTGAAACGAAAACTGTACTTTCCTCAACTCTTCTAATATTGTAGAGTGCATTTTTATCTGCACATATAAAATTCAGTCTTAGATTTGTATGGGATGCATCAATATGGTCATATTTCTGTGACCATGATGATGCATGAAAATAAATGAAAATAAATACAAATCATCAAACTGTTTCAGCCAGAGTTTCAGAACTTAGATCTTGTTTAGCTTACCAACTTATGTTCAGCCCTGAATCCATGTGCACAGGTAGTCCTCGACTTACGACCACAATTGAGCCCAAAATTTATGTTGCTAAGTGAAACATTTGTCAATGATTAACAGAGTATTTCTTAAATAATTCATACATGACTTTCTTTAATAAATTACAAATGTGACTCAATTAAAAACCTCACCACCAGATGGATCCACAACTGGCTGGCAAACCGTACTCAACAAATAGTCCTTAATGGGTCTAAGTCCACATGGAGAGAAGTAAGCAGTGGGGTACCACAAGGCTCCGTCATAGGCCCAGTACTCTTCAATATCTTCATAAATGACTTAGATGAGGGAATAGAAGGGGAACTTACCAAATTTGTGGATGATACTAAACTGGCAGGAATAGCCAACACCCTAGAACCGTGATGGCGAACCTATGGCACACGTGCCCGAAATGGCATGCGGAGCCATGTTGCCTGGCATGCACGGCGTCGGCCATTCCTCTTGCGGGTTTCTGGCGCACATGCGCACGCGACGATCAGCTGGCCTTTGTGCGTGCGGCAGTGCCAGAAACCGGAAGAGCTGATCTTCCGTTTTCCAGCGTGAGCC
>QLTV01000974.1:9009073-9030708 GCA_003457575.1 Thermophis baileyi
TCTCCAAAGCACCTGAAGGACAGACAAGGAATAATGGATGGAAACTGATGAAGGAGAGATTCAAACTAGAAATAAGGAGGAACTTTCTGACAGTGAGAACAATCAACGAATGGAACAGCTTGCCTTCGGAAGTTGTGGGAGCTTCATCACTTGAGACTTTCAAGAAGAGATTGGACTGCCATTTGTCAGAAATGGTGTAGGGTCTCCTGCTTGAGCAGGGAGTTGGACTAGATGACCTACAAGCTCCCTTCCAACTCTGTTAATCTAATCTAATCTAATCTAAAAATCATGATTAAGGAGATAAAGAGGTGTGAGGATACCAGATTTGGGCTGCAAAATCTAGACAAGAAAACTTTACTCTTGCAGTGGTTGTCTGATTATTTGTAAATCTAGTTCTGGTAGTCTTATGTTCTTTGATATAGAGCCAGTTTGGTTCAGTGGTTAAGGCACCAGGCTAGAAAGTGGGAGGCAGTGAGTTCGAGTCCCACCTTAGCATGTAAGCCACCTGGGTGACTGTGGGCCAGTCACTCTCTCTCAGCCCAGTTTACCTCATAGGATTGTTGTTGTGGGGAAAATAGGAGGAGGAAGGTATGTTGGATATGTTGACTGCCTTGAGTTATTTGTAAAAATAAAAAAGATGGGAAATAAATAAATATGCCTCTGTGATCTTCCAGAAAAGCTAGTTTGGGTGATGGAACTTGATTTTCTTTGTATTCAAATTCCCTAATAGACTGGCAGAGGAATCCATCCTGCCTTACCTTTGATGGTTGCAACCAATAGCCCCCGGGAGCAAATTAATGAGATTGTCAAAAATTGCGGTGAAACAGTAGTGCCATTTAGTTTAGCAGCTCCATGAAAACATTTCTCAACATCAGTAGAAAAGGGCAAATCTAAACCCCTTTATCTTTGCTACTTTCTGTGGGGTCAAGTCTGAAAACACTCTCCGCGTGGTATATTCCATGAGATTTAGTCTGCCATCAGCAACCTGGTTTAAGTGGCATTTAATATTTCAAAGGAAAACAAGAAATGTCAATGCCTCATTTAGAGACAAAACGGCATGATTTCCAGGTTGAGTGATCTAATTAATTGACTAGCCATTGTTCCGACTTGTAACAAAGCAGTAAACTAAAGCAGCTATTATTTATGTCAACAGTGGGCATCTTCTGAGTCGCTGAGAGTTTTACTTATGCAATAGTGGCGAATATCAGTAGCTTGGGTGTAGGATGAGGGTGAAGGTTCGTTCTCCCAGCTTGTGGGTTGGTTTTCGAACGTTTCATTACCAGTATAATACAAAAAAATTCAGAAAAAAGATGGCAGCGCCCACGGACCGGCACCTACCGAACCGGATCCATGATGTCATTGTGACGTCACCAGCGGGTTGCTACCGGTTCGGGCGAACCGGTCCGAACCGGGAGGAACCCATCTCTGCTGCCTACTATAGAAAACCTTCCTGGAATGCCAGAATTGAAGACTAGACCAGGAAGTCAAAAAGCATCCCTGAAGAAGGCAATGGCAAACCAGTTGTCTAAAAAAACTAGATAATTGGCCAAGAAATCACCAAAAGTTAGGCTCAATTGAAAGGATTCATTACTGTAAGGCCTTTCATTTCAGGCTATCAAGAGTGAGTAGAACTTTGTAGACCATGAGCCTTTCTTCAGCAGTAATGTGCAAAGAATGTGATCGACGCCTTATCTCTTCTTACATCATGTTTATATGCAAACTTGTGCCATTCCTTGCTCAACTGCAAACTCGAGAAGAAAGAGAGTCAGGATGACATCCCATTACCCCAGCAGTTTTTTTCTTTCAACCCAGGAAAGGTTGGGTTCTACTAATCCTCACTAGTATATGAAAGCAGGAATAGGTTTGGCAAAATAGTTCTAGCCCACAGGTGTCAAACACGATCGCGGGCCGGATCGTGACGTGTTGTGACTTTTTTGCCTTTGCGGAGCTGGGGTGGGCATGGCCTGCATGTGATGTATCCGGCCCGTGGACCGCCAGTTTGACAAGCATGCTCTAGACATATATAATAGTTAAAACCACAGTACGTCATAACATCTCAACAAACTCAGTCACTAAAGGTGGTCTATACTAATTTTATCTGATAGGAAGCTTGAAATTGCTTTCCTATCCCTTCTCTCTCCAATTGAATATGAAATGTACACGATTGTACTACATTTCCCACAAATGTTCTCTGAAGGATTTCGCAATGGTATTTTTTTGTTCTTTCATACTTATCTATATCTTAGAGCTACGGAAAAACATGAAGGGGAGTGTGTGGGAGAAATTATCTTGCTGCATTTCCCAGCTTCCTTCATCCTATTCAGGCTAATGTTCTAGAGCATGAGTGTCAAACTTGCTACGTCATGTTGCGGTCACATGACGTTTCATGATCTTTTTCCCCTTGGGTGGGGAAGTGTCAATATATGGCCACAACTATGCAATCAAGACCCCACCATTTGTATATGCATACATGTATAAAGCAGTAGGACTTCGTGTCAACTTCGAACCGAACCTGGCAGCAGCCATTTTTCTGTTCCTCAGTTGCCACACAGAGGGGGAAGCGGGGAAGAAGGTTGGAATACCTTACTAGATACAACAGAGAGCTTTCTCGTGAGAACCAAGGTCATCTCTACTGGCAACAGATAAGGTTGGGGAAGGAGTGCCTGGAGAGCCCGCCAATTAACCCAATTGGCCAACGTGACCTGTGACACTTGGGGATGGGGTTATTTCCTACTTTAATTATACTGAAACCGCAGGAAAGATTTAGAATTGGTTTTCCTTTGAAGCTGTGCCGATACGATGTACTCAATAAAGAAGACCTTTGAGAAGGATCCTAGTCTCAGAGTTCTGATTTGCTTGGGTTCATTAGTCGGAGCCTTGACAGTGGCCTTACCAGGGCATTATAAAGTGGTACTAACACTTCAGATGTTCTTGATTCTATCCCTCTGTCAATGCAGCCTAGGATTGAATTGGCTTTTTGGGCAACTGCAGCACATTGCTGCTCATACTTAAGTAGTTGTCTACTAGGAACTCCTAGATCCTCTCACAGTTGCTGCTATGAAGGAGAAGGCCCTCCCCCATGGGCCCGACAGCCGGCACTGTTTAGCCGACGGGACCCGGAGGAGGCCAACGCTGTGGGATCTTACCAGTCACTGGGAGCTATGCGGTAGAAGGCGGTCTCGAAGATAACCTGGTCCTGAGCCATATAGGGCTTTAAAGATAATAACCAACACCTTGAATTGTGCCCAGAGACCAATAGGAAGCCAGTGCAGCTTGCGGAGTGTAGGTGTAATATGGGTGTACCTAGGTGCACCCACGACAGCTCGCGCAGCCGCATTCTGGACCAATTGTAGTCTCCGAACACTCTTCAAGGGTAGCCCCATGTAGAGCGCGTTGCAATAAAAACTTCAACTGTGTCAACTTGATTTCCATCTTAACTTTTATGACATTCCCCATGGCCTCTATTGATCCAAACTGTAATGTCTCTGATTTTCCCTGATACATCTTCTTGTGTTCACAAATCTTGGAAAACAGGCACATGAGATAAGCTTGGTTGCTACTGTTTTGCTGTGTCATTTACTTTAAAATTCAGACTCAATTAAAGTGCGAAGGAATGGAGATTATCTGTAGGCAAGTCATGATCACATTAAAGTGTTATTCAGAAGAGAAGTATGCTGCCATAAATTGGGCTGTCCTGTGGCTGATCCCTAAATTGCAGCGGGAATAGGGCTGGTAAAAGGCTGCTGGCTTGACACCTTCCTACTGCAGGGCAAATTAAGGACAAGGCTTGGTAGATTCTCCCAGTTTAGATTCTCCAACGCCTACCAGTGGGGAAACAGCCACCAATCATTTTCCTGAAGAGAGAGAGCAGAGTGGGAGGCTGCTTAGAGTGGCAAGTTTAGACAGCTGTCAAGTTGCCAGCTAATAGGTTACACAGGCACCAAGAGGAAGCAGAAGGGAGCACCCCTGATGTTCCAGCTTGGCACAACTGTGACCTGTCAGTTGAGTTATTTCTGAACACAGGGCAGGCGATCTGCTGAGAAGCACAGAGAAGTGGGGCGAAGTGAAGCAGAAGGCGGGGAGTGAACTGCATCTTGAAATTGTGCTACAAAGCAATGCTATAGTGCTGGCAATCAGCAGTCAAGAAATCGAGGTCTAACTTTGCAATGAGAACCCAAACTGGAGTAGACATTAAAAAGGGCATCCTTCCCAACAAAACACCATGAAACAGTAAAAGGTATGGCCAGACTAAATCCATTCTTGCCAAAAGAACCAGTGGCCATGTAAGCCACCCGATGGTGACAAATTAACAACACACAGCTGGCAAAATCCGCTTTTCTTTCCCCAGAACTTTCTGTTCCAGAACTTTCAAAAGAGCCATAAACCCATATTAATGAAAAGCTTATAGAAGACCGCTCAAGGACCGTGGAAAATATTCATCAGACACTGTACAAAAAAAAAAAAAAAAAACCTCCGCAGAAGCCAGGTGGCTTCTTTCTCCTTCAGCATCAAACTAAAACGATTTGAAAGGTAGTTCCCAACAACCAGAATGAATGGGATGTGCCAGCAGTAGCCTAAAGTAGCCAATGGGAAGTAGGCAGAGCCCGATTCCAGACCATTTCAGCAACCATGGCATCAGTGAAGCATGCTAAGCATACAGGCGCAACCAAAATTTTATCAGGGAAGGAGAGAAAACATTAGTTTAAAATTGGAACAACTAAGGACATCTTTAACGTCAAGAGGATATGGCAGACAAGAAAATTACCCAGGGCAATTACCATTATCGCTTTAACTTAATAGATGCAAAGAAGACCCCTTAAAGATTTTACAATTAATTATTCAAATGAGGTAAAGGTAATAGCATTAATACTTGATACATTTAATCCTTCCTCCATTTAAAAAAAATATTTCTGTGCCTGTGAAGAGGCTAGTGGTTCTCAACAGTAAACCAGTTGTGCGTCTGTTTTCAATCATTTCTCCCCAGGTATTCTTTGAAACACGGAAGAAACATGAAAGGACAAATAAACTAGTCATAATCAACTCGTCCCACTTTCTGTTATTGCAGCAAATTCATGTTTCCTCACTCACGTTGCCCATGATTAGGTAAAAGTTTTGACCTTAATCAAAATCCTATATACACCGTTATGGCTAAATGCATTTAGTTTGAAAGCTAGATACCATCGCATTAGTGGCAGAGCTAATTCTATCTCATTGGCCATAATGAAGACAAACCCTGGCCATTTTAGCATATTTTCTTTTTGCCACTTTGTAGTAAATCAGTGTAATAACTATTTTAAGCCAAAGCATTTGGTGGGGAGGGCAGGTGTTTGGAGGAAAAAAAAATGATAAACTAGCCACTAGGCGTATTACCCTTTTGCTGTAACTCAAGAATTGATCTGCCAGCCTGGTAGAAAAAACTAATATGCCACTTCAGCAACAGTGAAATGATTCTCAGAGGGAGGGCAATTGGTTGAATTGATTTTTTTACTCCATTATGTAATGGGATGAGCATGCAAATATTACAAAGTGGGGATGCTGTAAAGCATTCTCTTGTTCCCTTCAGATATTCAGAAATGAAAATGCAATATTTTATGGTTCATTTGCTTTTGTCCTGGTGTGCTATGAAACACCAATCCGTATCATTACATTATTATGTTACCTGGCTGGTTGCTTTGATAATTTGTTCTAGGACAGGCATCAGATCTGAGAAGAGTCTTCAGCCTCCCCCTTACCTTTATATCAGGGACTGCCCTAGTCAGGAAGTCATCTTATAAGTGTGGCAGATGTAGGGATTTTCCTAACTTTCCCCTGCCATGGCCTGCTCGCTGTCCATCCTGCACCTCCTAAAAGTATGCCAGGCAAGATGGAACAACTGCAGGCACTCAGCCTGGTCTTCAGTAGAGCAAAGAAGCAATTAACAAAGTGGCAGCGGGAACTGCTTCCATCTGTCTTATCCCCAAATGCTACATGTAGTGTTGCAAAACCAGAGGCATTTTGATAGTAAACACTAGCTACCAGTGGTGGGATTCAAATTTTTTTCCTACCGGCTCTGGGGGTGTGGCTTGATGGGGGGGGGTTGTCATGTGACTGAGTGAGCGTGGCCAACTTGACGTCACTCACGGCCATGCCCACTCAGTCACATGCCCCCCAAGCCACGCCCACAGAACCCGCTAGAAAAAATTTTTGAACTTACAGCTATTCCAGCCTTTCTTTCTACCTACAATATTTTCTGCCCAGGCCTGGCCTAATCTGTCAAAGGCCTCCTCCTGCATGCCACCCACTCTCCCTTCGCCAGTCGCATGCATCGCCCCGTTTCCCCTCCTTCACAGGCCCCGGCCCTAGCCCCGCTTCCTCCCCCACAACTGCCTCTTTCTTCGGGCTTACCTTCCTCCCGCGGCGGCTGGTGGCAGACCTTCAGCTCTCTTTTTCGGTGCGACTGCAAGAAGCCTCCCAGCTGGAGGCCGCCGAAAACTACCGGAGGTCTCAAACGTGCCGAAAAAGCCGCTGCCGTGCCGTCGCCACCCTGTTCTTCATGCTGGCCATGCACACGCACCCCATTGCCTGCAGGGCGAGCTAGCGGTGAGCAGGCGGGCAGGGCAAGCGGTGACCGGGTGACCGGGCAACTGGGCGGGTGGGGGTGGAGCCACCTAGAAGTGGTATTTACCAGTTTGGCAAACCAATCCAAATTGCCGCTACCGGTTCTTCCAAACCGGTTCGAACCGGTCGAATACCACCTCTGCTAGCTACTCCAACTACTCTACTGAGCAATGAGGGGGTACTAAGGAGGAAAAGCAGGAGAAGAATGGAAATGGGTCCTGGTCGGTCCTTAAAGTTTTGTGGTCTCTGTCATTTGACCCACTCTACTAGATGCTGATGCCTTATCTACATCTTAGAACTGCATCCTTTGTTACTTGCTGAAGATATATTAGTCATCAGGTGATGTTCAAAACATCTGATTGCACCTGGCATTTTAGGACTAGGAAGCAACCATTCGTTGTCCAGTGCTGAAAGCACAGAAGCCTGCTGAATCTCTGATCTGTCTCTAGTCTTGGGTAATTACATCTGGTGGGGAGTGGAAATAATAAGAAACATAGCAGGTAACGGAGTGTACTGGAAAAAAAATATCAGTGGAACTAAATTGTATCTCACCAAAGCCAAAATGAAAAGTTCCATTTCCCATTGTTCTTGCTTGTCTCGAATAAAAGAGAAGAGCCAAAATTAATGAATTGCAGAAAAATCCCATTCCTCTATGAACTACTGGACTTTCTAATCCACACATTGCCTTGTTGGCTAGCAATTAACCATTGTCCAGTGATAATGGACTTTTGCCACAGTCTGCTTTTCAGCATGATTTGGCTGTGGTTATTCATTAAAGGCATTACATTATTTACAGTTTATTCATTGACAGTCAGCTCCCTATGGTGACATAAAAATAATATAATTTCCTGCCGAGCCAAAGAAGATGGAAGGCTTTAAAAATGCATAAAGCTCCTTGAAATTACCCAGAGGGACCAAGTTAAAAAATAAATAAATCTCTACAGAATTTATAAAACTGCATCTTTTGACTTTGATCAGCATATATCAGAATCCCCCTGTTGCCACTCTGTTCACATGCAGAACATCCAACATCAGCAGTTCTAGACAGACAAATAGGGGGAAATAAATCTACAATTGTTCTCACAAAGCTGGGAGACTATCAACTATAATACACTCTCCTGTCCAATCTTCATTGCTAGCTTTCTCCTTTCATTCACCTGCTACCCTTTTCAAGTCAATATCAAAAATTTTATTTTGTCTCATAGACTAGTGCCAGAAAATAATCTGCTTTACAAATCTCATTGTTTTTTATGATGATGAACTGGGCTTTGAAATAGATGTGCTAAAAGAATATTTTGCTTTTGTAGACAATCTTCTTCCTCCTCCTCCTCCTCCTCCTCCTCCTCCTCCTCCTCCTCCTCCTCCTCCTCCTCCTTCTCTTGCCTTCAGACCCAAAATGCCATTTAGAGGACAATTAGGATTCCAGTTTTGTTTAGGATTTTGTTACTTACAATATCCAATTTGTCTATGATTTATAATACTGCTCTGTAAGGCTTTTCAATTCATTTGGTAACATTGCAAGAATAGTTGGAAAAGGGCACTTGGGCCATTGAGATCAACCTTCTTCTCAATGCAAGAATACAAATTAAAGAATTCTTGATGGATGACTCTCTATCCTTCAACATATTCAGCAACACGAAGTCAGCATTTATTTTCATCATGGAACTCCTCTTGCTGTTAGACAGGTTTAGCAGTCCAGAATAGTTTAAATTTATTATTCCATGTCCTCTACTTCAAGGATCCCCAAACCTTGGTTCACGAACTGCTACCATTCTGCGGTCTGTTGGGAACTGGGCCACACAAGTGGCAGGCGAGCAGTGGTGGCAGCCATGGGTTGCTCCCGGTTTGGCCCAGTTCGGCAAACCGGTAGCGGTGGCAGCGGGAGACTCTGCCCACCTGCCCAGGATGCTTCTGCACATGTGCAGAAGCATCGCGTGCACGAGCACGCACGAGCGCACGAGCGAACCGGTAGCGACGGGATTTACAACCCACTACTGAGTGGTGGACTGCAAATTTTTTAACAACTGGTTCTCTGCCCTAATGACTGGCTGGGTGGGCATGGCTGGGTGGGCGTGGCCAACTCGATGTCACTTATGTCCAAGGGCGCTTCGCCTCACCCGCCCTCTCATGACCGTGGGGATGCTGCAATGGTCGTAAGTGTGAAAAACAGTCATAAGTCACTTTTTTCAGTGCCATTGTAACTTTGAATGGTCACTAAATGAACTGTTGTAAGTCAAGGATTACCTGTACAAAAATACAAAAAGCTTCTTCGCTTGCAAAAAGCTGCCCTAAATAACAGTCATTAGATTAGAAATGGGGGAATACATACTGAAGCTCAATGAGTCACAGCCATCATGGAAACTTAAACCATTCTGTCTGAATACCTTCCTTTTCCTCAGCAATACCTGCAAGCCGGAGTTACAAATCAGGCAGGTTGCCAGAGCACATTGAGGAATTAAAATAGTTAAAATACAAGGATAACTATCAGCAGCCAAGTTACTCTTGCTCATAAAGTGAAACCCTTTAGCAGAGAGGTCATTTAAGCTCTCCAGAAAGTGAGTGGGCATATTTGGGCTACAAAATGCAGAGCTAAAGAGACAAATTAACAAATTAACATCTTGAGTGAGGGTTAATCCCCTTCTGCCTTTGTTCAGACCTTGCTGCAGGGAATTTTTGCCTATGAATATAGCTATCTATCTCTTTATCTCTTAAGTGCTGACATCTTCTATGGGCTATTAAGGAAGGTGGGGGCTGCTTTATCCCTCTAAGAAAACATGTTTCTCCATTTCTCATTCAGGGAAATATATTCTTCCTTTTTAATATTTCTCAAAATATTTCATTCTTCTGGGGGGGGGGGTCTTCCCTCAATAAGAAAGTGAACCTTGCAAGCAGAAGAGTCCCGGTGAGTTTCCGGCAGTCCAGTTGTCTCTTGAAAAAAGCACCTTTGGGACAACCATGACCTGGATGACTGAAGAATCCCCATAGGCAAGAGACTCCTGTGCTCAGTGAACTGACAAAGCACAGTTTCCCACCCAGGAGAAGCAATCATTAGATTCATTTGCACCACTTAAAGATACCAGCTGGTCTCACTCACCTCACAAGATATCCTAAGGTAATCATCCAGATTTAAGGAAAACTCACATGCCCCCAGAAAGGCAGTAAAAAAATCAGACAGAACGCCAAGCTTGCATCCTGCCTTTCAGCCATTTCTTCTATGGCTATGCCAATCCTTCTGTAAATAGCTGTTCCAGCCGTGTTGGAAGTATACTCCAAAAAGCTTAAAACAACCCTTTAACAATCTTTAAGAAAGTCAAGCCCCAGGAATAAAAGTGCCACAAAAAAACTCCTGAGGGGGGGGGACTCCTGAGGGGGGGGGGACTCCTGAGAAGCTCAGTCTACAGACAGAAAGTCTGGGTGTACTGCTAAGGCTTACAATGTAACAAGCTTAATTCAGAGGCAGTTTCTGAAAACACTTAAAGCAGCAAGGCAATTAAGATAAGGATTAGGCTAGAAATACAGGTATACCAGAATGTTTCTTTCCTGCCTCCCTTGTAGGATTAGCCCTGTAAAGTGGGAAAAGATTTCTTCCAACAACCAGTTCTCCGAACTGCTCAGAAAATTAACATCCGGTTCAGGAGAACTGGTGCGAACCGGTAGCAGCCCACCTCTGCAGGCGAGCACGCGAAACCATCCCATCCACCCCCACAGCCACCGCTGCAGCCACTGCCAGTCTGCAGAGCCAGAAAAGTCGGGGACCTTTGCTCTAGTATGTAATCCAAAGGGCAGGTGCCTCAACAGAAAATGCAAGTCACTTAGGTGCCATTGGCTGTTCCTCAAGAACCTGGAACATGCTTATCCTATGAGACCATTTAGGACAGGGACACGGAGACAGGTGGTCCCACAAATAACAGAACTGTGTCGCATAGGGCTTTATAGGTCATAACTAGCACCTTGAATTACATCCAGAAGTGGTACTGGAAGCCAGTGCAGTTCGCAAAGTAATGATAGTACATCAGCATACTGAGGTACACATGCTGACTGTGTTACTGCATTCTGGACAACTGGAGCTTCAGGATGTCTTCAAGGGTAACCCCATATAGCAGTGATGGCGAACCTTTTTTGGTTTGTGTGCCAAAAGGGGGGGGAGTGCGGGGGGTCACACATGCACGTGCCCACACCCATAATTCCATGCGCCCCCCACGCATGCATGCGTGACCCCCCCCCGCTCCCGGCATGTGATGGCACGCCCGTTTTTCGCTCTCACCAGGCTTCAGAGCCTTTCTAGGAGTTAGGAAACGGGCCATTTCTGGCCTCCGGAGGCTAGAAACAGCCTGTTTCCCAACTCCCAGTGGGCCCAGAAGGCCCGAAAATCAGCTGGCCGGCACGCGCATGCATGCCGGACCTGAGCTCGCGTGCCCACCGATATGGCTCTACATGCCACTTGTGGCACGCGTGCCATAGGTTCGCCATCACGTCCATATAGAGTGTCCTGCATTAGTTCAAATAGGAAGACCCCCAAGAAAGAGTTATGCAAAGGCCTTCTTTGGCCACAGCAACTACCAGCTGTTTGAACAGGAGCTATGAGTCCATGAGGATCCCCAAATTGGTTCTGAGTAGGGAAGACAACATCTCCAGAACCAGCAATAGAAAATCTCTAGTTCCAGGTTCAAAGGAGCCCAAAATCCACAGTTTACTCAGTCTTGCTAGGATTGAGTCAGTCTATTCTTCCCCATCCAAGCCCCAATATTCTCCAGATACTGGGGAAAGATCCTGATAGTATTGCCTTGTTGTCTCAAGTGATACTGATACTTCATCCTGTGCCAATAGATGACCTCACCCAGCAGCTTCATGTAGATGTTAAACAAAAGTGGGAAAAGAATAGAGCAATATAAATGTTCTTTATTGTTGTAGGATAGAATAACCAAACCTTAAAAGTCTGATAGAGTTTCTCTGTGCCCCATCTTAAAGTACACAAATCAAGGCAAGGTTCTTTGGCTTTCTTCTCATGGTTTCCTTTTTTTTCAAAACTGGATAATCTTTCAGAAAGCTCCCCCTTTAATGGTTCATTCATTCTTCCCCATTCCCAAGGACAGGTCTACAGTCTTTCTCAAACACCACCTTGAAAGCCCTTCACAGGATAGCACTGGCATATAACAGGCAATACTTTACCAAAATCTCACCTGCCTGCCTGGTCATCTACAGACCGCCTGTTACAGGTCCCCTTCTTCTGAAGGTTCATGAGTCGTGGGCCAGGCCACAGCCTTCTCAGCAGCGTTTACCAGCACAGATGGCCTCTATGTTACAGACATTTTGGAAACTAGCCAAACCAGTATCGTTCCAGCAGGAATTTGACCCTGGGATAAGTTTAATTGAATAATGCCTGTGATGCATTCGATTTTTACGGATGGTTTTTGTTATTTCTAGGCGATTTTTAATCTCAAGGTAAAGTGGGTGTTTCCTTGATTTAATTATACCTCACCATAGGGCATTCGAATTAAGGCTACAGAAATCATAAAATAAATAAACAAATACATAAATAACATTTAAGGTGATGAAAATCAGAAGTGATCATCTTCCAAAAGGGCTTTTTAAAATTGGATGTACACTGGTTAACCAAATGGCAAATGCGGTTTCGTGGAAATATGAAGAAATGGATACTGGAGCAAAAATGTGCGGTCTAAGCACATTTCAAGTACTATAAAGTTAACAGAATATATTGTTCCAAAGTAAGCACAGAATGAGACTCCGCGTGCGCTTTTCCGACTTGGCTATTTGGCAGGTGAGAAGCTTCCCATAGCTCCAATAATTGTGTGCATAAATAGCATGGCTGTAGAGTGTAGAGAATCAGGGACATGACCTTCAGGGAAATAAGCAAGAGCTGTTATATAAGCGAAATGGGTTAGAAACATTCTGTAAGTCCTGGGAAACAAGATTACGTTTGGAAGAGATTCAGGCAGGATCTTCCATGATTCAGTTGGGGTATAAGATGGAGAGGAGGTAAAGCATAATGAGGTTTGCAAGATTGATGTCAGCCCCCTGAAGTAGGACAGATCAGGAAACATTCCATGGAAAGATTAGAACTTTGACTGGACTAGACTAGACTAGAATTATATATATTGTATACTGAGATAGGCTATAACTGCAAGACCTTGCAAGTCTGATTGTGTTTTATCTCTCCTCCTACTTATACCCCAATGAATAAGGAAGGAGCCTCTCTCAGTCTCTTACAAACATTATATTTCCTGGGATTTAAGAATGTTTCTACAGTTCTTGCCTATTTCCCTCAAGACCATCTCCGTGATTTTCTACAATGGCAAACGTGCATTTGTTCTCACATAATATGCGAAGGAGGTGAAGAAGTTTCTCTGACTACCCCAATGTGAATCCAACAAGGACCCCAGCCACCTACCTCAATATGCAAAAAATACCAAATGCTAAAATATGCATGGGCGTATGATATAAACGTTCCCATGAGGTAATTAATGCAAAGGAAATGTTGACACTCTTTTTCTGTTACAGTGCATCTCTCACATGGTATAGGAGCCATTGTTATGCTCATGAACACAAGGGGCAAAGAAGTGCTTCCAACTTCACAAATTACACACCGGAGTTCATTTATGTGGACAAATATTGACTGGATGCCAGAAACATCTGAGAAATTATTCTCATTCAGAGGAAGCTCCACCCAGAGGGCAAGCACTCAACTTCTCCTAAGCTCTAGTCATTTGTTTTGCGCCAGGCTGCCAGCTGGCAAGTGCCTGGCATCATCTCTGACCAACTGTTTTGCTGATTTTAATGGGATGAGAGACCTTTTGCAGTCGGTATACACACCTACAGAAAGAAAAAGAGATGTTAAAGCAATCTTGTCAATGCTATGTTTTTGACATTCAGCCCTCTGCTGCCAAAATAACTTCTAAAAAGAGAACATAGGGGTGATGGGTGTAACAGGTTCTCCAAGGACTTGAAAAAGACAAGAATATGGATGCTTTGGTGAAGAAAATAGGATAGAAAGGAAGAACAAATTAGAGTGCAAGGAGAGCAGCAAGATTGTTCTTCATGAATAGGAGAAAGTGGTAGTTACCAGTCCTTGAGCCAGCAGAAGTCTATACCAGCATAACATTATGACTCCATTAGTTTCCCTATCCTGCTACAGGGACATTACTGCCAAATGGTGCAGTCCAGGGGTGGTATTCACTTACCTTCCCTACTGGTTCGTAAATGTGAGCGCACACGTGCCTTGTCAGCGCATGCACAAAGCCTTCTGCGCATGCGCACAGCATCAAAAATGTGATGTGCTTACCAATGTTCCCTCTAAGCTGCGCGGCTGCGCGGCCATGCACGTGACAAGAAAACGCCACACAGCAGTTTCCAACTGCCACGCAGTGATTTTTAATGTCCGCTCACACTGAAAAAAAATTAGAGAGAACATTGGTGCTTACGTTTGTAGCATCCCTATGGTCATGTGATCAACATTCAGATGCTTGGCAACTGGTTCATATTTACGACGGCTGCAGTGTCCTGGGGTCATGTGATCAACTTTTATGACCTTCTGACAAGCAAAGTCAATGGGGGACACCCAAAACAAAAAAAAAAAGGGGAGAGGGGGGGGGGGTCGGCGGGGGGGGGGGGGGGGGGCGCGCCACCCGCAGTCAGCGCTACCAGTTCGCCCGATCCAGATAGAACCGGCTGAATACCACCACTGGTGCAGTCCTTATTTATGGTATTCAGGGAGAGTCAAGATACAGATTGATGTATTCCCCTGGCTTTGTTTCCCTCCCTGTTCATCAGTAGCTAATTGAACATGTGGGAGCAGTCTTTCATGTTACAAGAAACTGGAATGTACACCCTACAGAATGGACAGATAACTTTGGCAATTAACTCTTTAAAGTTCTTGGGCATCATTGTATATCAGAACAGCAATTAAACTATCTATTGCTAAAGCGCAACATACAGTATACATAATGCACAAATAGGACACTATAAAATTATCTCATTGAATGTAATTCTCATTATCTATGTTCTAGAGATATACCCTTCAGGCAATGTGATATGTCCCAGATATTGTTCTCCACCTGGAAGCTGGCATAAATAAGATTGAAACTGCATTGCTGCTTAATAAAATGAATTAGTGTCTAAAATCAGGTTTAGGTATCTCTTATTTCTTAATAAATGTACTAGCAGGTGGGAAAACTCCATTCTGCAGAAGTTGAATCACTGGGGTTAGATGCAAGTTACTGGGTTGCAAAGCATATAGTAGCCTTATGCCCTGACTACACCAAAGCCATGCTAAAACAGAGAATAATAGATAAAGCCACAAAGTTTATTCTTATGTGGCAGTAGTGGTTTATTCAGGGGCTCAACCCTTCCAATTCAGCCTGGCCAGATAGTGAGACAGATTGAAATGTCTAAATATAGACAGGCATTGATACTAATATGATTTAATGTTTTACCAACTGCTGTCTTAAAAGGGAAATATTAGAAAATTTCTACTCATGAAATACATTTTTGCCTGTATAGAATGAGTAATTGCAAATCTAGAGGTTTTTATTTAAAATTCTCAATCTAAACCAAAAAAAATGCCTGTTCCAGAAGCGGCACTAAAAGATCTTATAAAGAAGTCCTCCCACAATAAAACTGACATTTAAATGAGCTAAGCAGAGTTAACGTTTTAGCACAGATTGAGTAACATCAGGTCTTCGGTTATCTGAATTTATGATAATTCAGGATGCAGGAATAATATTCGCTGACAGAGAAATCATAGAACTGCAATATTACTGGTTGCCTTTTTATTATTCCTCAGTATCCCGCATTAAAGATGAAATTGGTTACAAAGCAAATACATTCTGTTTTTGCAGACCTCGTGTATTTTCATTGCTGAAAGGCAGCATCACTTCCCCTTAATTGCATCTCTGAACAATTTTAGGATTTCTCTTTGTTAACAAGAGAGTGAAACCTGAGAAAGTATAAACCTGTTCTAGGTGGAGATATAATATTGACTAACAATCTGCACCAGAGAGTCCTATTTCCATTTCCCATGGCAGCGATTGCATGACTTAAAGCAATGTAAAATTCAAAGACGCTAAAGAGACAGAGAGAGTTTTACAAGATGTACTCTTCTAATATGCATGCAAAGGTTTGAACCAGCTATTTTATAAACTAGCATATATATTACACTCTTTACATTAATTGGTGTGCATTATTCCAGCATGCTGGATCATGAAACTGGTGGAGCACCAGGCAGTGCTAGTCGTTTGTGTACAGGTAATCCTGGACATACAGCCACAATTGGGATTGAAACCTCCGTTGCTAAGTGATGCAGTCATTAAGTGAGTCATGTCCAATTTTATCACTTTTTTGCTGCAGTCATTAAATGAATCCAGCTTCGTCCATTAACTTTCCTTGTTGGAATGCCCCTGGGAAGGATGCAAATAGAAATTGTGTGACCTCAGAATGCTGCAACTGTTGTAAATACATCTTCTTCTTCTTCTTCTTCTTCTTCTTCTTCTTCTTCTTCTTCTTCTTCTTCTTCTTCTTCTTCTTCTTCTTCTTCTTCTTCTTCTTCTTCTTCTTCTTCTTCTTCTTCCTAGCATATTCCCGCAAGTGCAAGGTCTGCTTTTTGGATTATTGAATGCCACTTTGCACAGTCAGCTGCGTCTCCAGGGCGCAGGCCCGTGGCTTGCATATCTTTGTTGATGGTGTCTTGCCATCTCTGCTTTGGACGCCTGCGAGGTCGCCAGCCATTGACTTCTAGTTGGTAGGCAGCAGGGGTGAAATGCTCCCGGTTCGCTCTTACCTGTCGGTCGTCGTAGAGCCGGTCGCCAAGGTAGTGCGAAGTGTCGCCCACCTGCCCGGACGCCGCCCGGACGCTGCCATTTGGGTTCTTTTACCCTCTGCGCATGTGCAAAGCGTTCTGTGCATTCGCAGAAGGTAAAAGAACTCAAATTGTGGCGTCCGGGCGGGTGGGCGGCGCCTCACGCTACCTTGGTGACTGGCTCTACGGCGACCGACAGGTAAGAGCGAACCGGGAGCATTTCACCCCCGGTAGGCAGTCTTGGCAACAGTGGAAGGTGCTGCTCTCTGGACATATCCATACCAGCGGAGTCGGCCTTCTCTCATCTTCTCTATAATTGGTGCCACACCAAAATGCTGTCGAATGGTGTGATGTGGTCAAGAAGGGAGATGCCCAATATCCAACGGAGCATTCGCATGTCCATGGCATGGAGATAGCTTTCGGTCCCTGTTGTTGCTGCCCAGCATTCAGTGCCTGTTGTAAATACATACCAGTTACCAAGTGCCTAAATTTTGAACAAGTGACTCTGGGGATGCTGTGACAGTGGTAAGCGTGAGGAGCAGTTGTAAGTCATTTCCTCAGGATCAATCCAACACATAGCATCAGGGTGTAAGATGCAGACAAAAATGGCATACACTGAACAGTACAACCCAGTAGCTGGCATTGTATACAGGAACATCTTCACAGTGTATGGGCTAGACCCTTGCAAGTCCAGAAGGAAGATCTCACAGAAGGTTGTGGAGAATATAACAGGGCTAAGATCCTGCGTGACTTCCAGATCCAGACAAGTAGGCAAGTACTGGTCAATCAACCAGACACAATGGCAGTAGATGAGAACCAGAAAACAGAAGTGGTATATATGTAGTAACGCCAAGTGACAGCAACATCAGGAAGAAGGAGTGTAAGAATCTGAAGAAGTACGAGGGTCTGAAGTAGAAAATAAAAAGAATGTGGAAAATAAAGGCCAAAGTGGCCCCAATGGTGGTAGAAGCACTCAGGGCTGTGACTCCTAAGCTGGGAGAGTGTCTCAAATTCCAGGAATGACATCAGAGCTCTCTATACAGAAGAGTGCAGTGCTAGGAACAGCTAAGATACTCCAACTTTCAGGCCTCTGGTAGAGAACCCGCCATTGAGGAAGACACATACTACCCATAGGGGTGAGAAGGGAATTTTATATAAAAAATTAAGCTTATTACATATACTAGAAATAAGCACCCATTGTATCCCTGAAAGCACTGTAACAATAAACATCACTGTAATCTTGAGAAGGACAATATGCACGTGAGTGTGTCTTGCGAGTTTCTGTCCCTCTTCCCATATTTCACCCACAGGTTCTTCCTCCTTTTCCAGAACAAGCATTTACTTGTGTTTCTCTATCAAGATAAGCAAGACATTGACAAATTTAAGATGGCCAGATCTGGAGGAAGATGGGGAAACCTGTTGGTTAATAATTCTGTAGAAGGAGGCAATGCCATAAACAGGACAGTCTGCTTTTTCACTGGATGAAGAACTCATCCATTTCTCCTTATACAGTAAACAACTCCAAAGGGGCCTCTTGTAACCTACCATATTTTCTTTGCCCAAGACTGAGAACCACAATACAATATGGCCACAGATACCTCACCTGGGATCTACCAAACTTTCTGCCCCAGTCTGTTTTTAAGGAATATGAAGATTATTTTCATTTTAATCAAAATGAACCTAATAGACTGTGTTAGGTTTTTTTTCCCCAAAGATAACCATAGTTATCTTCAAAGGCCCTCTGGGATAATAATTGTTAGGATAATAAAAAGAGTGGGTGGCCTTATCTCAGTGTTTCATTTAGACTGTATTCATTTTCTCGAAAGCAAAAAATTAGATGGAGTGTTAGAGAGAACCTGGGTTAAAAAAATAATAATCAGAGGAACAATTTAATTCTGTGTGATAAAGAGACATCTTGCAACTTGCCATGCCATCCATGACACGCTTTCAAAATAGTAACTGTGCCTTCTGGTCCAAAACTGATTGGAGACCTCTGCCCTATAAGGATGTAAGATGCTACCTTATATCAGAACTAGTTATGCATAAATTAGGGTAATTAGATATGGGTTGCAGAAACCTAGATGACCACTAGATGTCAGTAAAGTGTTATATGCTGCCCTCTAGGGTCTGACCATGTTTCTGCAACACAGCTCTGACTGTCCTAATTTATTTACCTAGAGCAGCGGTTCTCAACCTGTGGGTCGCGACCCCTTTGGGGGTCGAACGACCATTTCACAGGGGTCGCTGTGCGCGTTAGCCCGCCATCTTGGTGCCACCGTCACTGCAGGGGTGAAAAGGTCCCGGTTCGGCCGTGCCTGCGGGTCTCCGGACAGCTGGTAGCCCGGACGCCGCCATTTGGGTTCTTCTACCCTCTGCGCATGCGCAGAATGCTTTGCGCATGCGCAGAGGGTAAAAGAACACAAATAGTGGCATCCGGGTGGGTGGGCGGCGCCTCGCGCTACCTTGGTGACCGGCTCTACGGTGACCGACAGGTACGAGCGAACCAGGAGCATTTCATCCCTGCTCATTCCCCAGGTGTGCCTTGTGAAGATGGGTGGGGCACTCTTCGCAGGGGGGTCGCGGGGGGGGTCGCGGCATTAGAAAGGTTGAGAACCACTGACCTAGAGCCCCCCACTCCATACAAAAGAGGGTGGGTGGGAACTGGTAAACTCTGCCTCATCCTTCCAGATGGCTACAGTGGAAAATTATGGGTAGCAGTTGTTATAAGGAAGCATCCAAACCACATATCAATATTTTATGTAAAACCTTCTGAAGATCTAATGATATCATTTCAGCGGTTATGCAACCAGTGAGTTTCCTTATGTCACTAACCACAGTGGCATATTGCAAGAGCAGCTGGAAGAGAGGAGATGTTCTCAGTAATGCAGAGAGGGTCTTCCTGCTTACTCTCTTTGAAGGAAAAGAGAGTCCAGGTTAAAGTGCTACTAGTTCTGTTCGCTCCAGTCTTCTTTTAACTGAATTATAGGATTAAAACACCAAAAAGGTACATTATGGGAGGTGTGTCCCGATGTTTCTTGTTTTTAATAAAAATAGAAGACAAAAATAGACCATCTTTAGGAAAATCAGTTGAAAATGTGTACATTAGGCTTAATGAGATATAAAAAATGCTTATTAGGCGAAATACTCATTAGTAGATTATAGCTGTTTAGACCTTTAAAGAAAAGGTCTCAAAGTTGACAAACACTAAAATTGGCAAATTTCACTATTACATACCGAACATTTTTTTTTATTAGTTTTGTTGACTGCTAAAACAACATTCAAACTGAAAAATTTCACACTCTTTTGTGCTAATTATTCCTAATAAAGAAAACACCCCACTATGATTTTGAAAGGGGGGGAAGTCTCTTCCCCCGTTTCAGTGGACCAATATGACCAATGATTGTTTTTATGTATGTTTTTATGTATGTTTTTTTTTCAAAGTGCATACCCTTTTCTCTCTTTTTCTATAAAGCATTTGCCATAGGTGAAACACTCACATAGATTCTAGCCATCAGATCATATATACCGGTATTTTCTGCCCTAAAATTTTTACCTAGCTTTATTTGATGAAATTATTTCAGAAGTTGCCTGGAACAGATTTCCATTTGACCAATTAACATCATTTTCTAGGATAAAATCATGCCCCTCAATTACAACAGTCACAGTGTATGAACAGGCTCATCTCCACCTTACGTAACGTGGGCTTTTCAAGTGTTCCTTCATCTGCCATTTCTTAGAAAGAGCTGTTCCATGACAGACACGTAATAGGGTGTCCATGTTTCTGAAAATGAGAACAACTACTTGTTCTTCAAATATACAAAATAATATTTCTGTGAATGTGTGTAGGATAGGAGTGGAACGGAGCTCTGTTGTGTAATTTTTTCAGAGAAAAGCTAGCAGAAGTAATTTTTTTCAGAGAAAAACTAGCAAAAGCTAGATGCTTTTAGGTGATGTCATTTTTCATATTTTTACTGAAGTTTTAACAAGTACACCTCAAATTATTTCTATGAGCTGGGACTCCTCATTAGAGAACTTTGCTTTTCCGATATCTTCCTCTCTAAATCTCTTATAAACTGAAACTCAATTTGACCAAGATATGAGCAAAGCTAATAATGAATTCTCTACAGCATGTTCTTTCCTAATCATCACATTATCTCTTCTTGGCAGAACGTGTAATAATCTAGAGCTCTAATAAAAAAAAACACCTCCATTGCTCCATAGCAGTTAGAATAGGAAATGACAGCATATCAGATATAAAGAGAAGGGCATAGAAATTCTCATGATACTTTACATACAACTCTACTGTATGTAGCTGAGAATGGTATGCCAGTGCATGTGTTTGTGTGGGGCTATGTGTGGGGGTGGAGGTGGGGGGGTTGTGGGGTTGTAATATAGTTATAATCTCACTCACTTACTCACTCTTCAATATAGGAAGAGCCAGGACAAAATTAAATTGGACTTTCTTTCATTTACATTTAATTATATTACAAGCAAATCTATATGATTGCATCTTTTTCATTAAAATTTTAATTTTGTAACAATGTTCAGAGCAGCTCCAGGGACTATACACTTTTGAAGGCTGTGTGTAGCCAAAGGGTTTCTACCTTATCAGATTCAAATTGTCAGGGTTTGGCCATTTTCTGCGTGAAAGAACGACATTTAAGGAATTTGGTAGACCATTACACTACCAAATTTGGAAGCACCCTATGCAAAGATCTCTTGATTAATACAGCTGAATGAAACAGAAAACAAAGAGACAGTGTGTTTGTTAGAGTGAAGAGCCTTTTGCACTGACAGTGTGATTCACGAACACAACAGCACCATTCACCATGCAATAACAGCATTTCACCTCACTGTAACAGCATTGCCAAAAAGGCATTAAGAGTTGTTAACCTAATTTTGCGAAGCTTCTTCTCCGGTAACATTGTACTGCAAACTAGGGCATACAAAACCTTTGCCAGACCAATTCTCGAATACAGTTTGTCTGCCTGGAATCCACACTATATATCGGTCATTAATACAATTGAGCGGGTCCAGAGGTATTTCACGAGAAGAGTACTCCACTCCTCTGCTCACAATAGAATACCTTATGCCACCAGGCTTGAAATTTTGGGCTTGGACAACCTAGAACTACGCCACCTACGGTCCGACCTAAACGTAACACACAAAATTATCCGCTACAATGTACTACCTGTTAATGACTACTTCAGCTTCAACCGCAATAATA
>QLTV01000974.1:9035364-9046147 GCA_003457575.1 Thermophis baileyi
ACGTTTTTATTTTATATATTTAATTGTTAAATTTTTATTTATTTATTTATTTATTTTTTTATTTATTTCTTTATTTATTTTTTTTTTTATTTTTTTATTTATTTATTTATTTATTTATTTATTTATTTATTTATTTATTTATTTATTTATTTATTTATTTATTTATTTATTTATTTATTTATTTAGGAAATGGATCTAGCCTTGCAATTCACTCATGGTGACTCTGGATGGCTTAAGAAATAAAAACCCAATACAAAACGAACAAATTCTCACTCCCAACCCTGGGTGACAACAATCAAACCAACTCCTTGATGGGCTTCATATATCACCCTGGGGTCTCCAGGCCTACTGGAAAAACTATGTCTTCAGGGCCTGTTAATATAGGAGCCAATCTTATTTCCACAAGAATGGTGTTCCACAGGGAGGAAGCCACCCCCAAGGCAGCCCCTCTTCTTGGTCCCACTAAATGGACTTCTTTAAGAGAAGAGACATCTAACATACCCTGCCTCCTCGTTCTGGTAGCCAGGTACCGGTAGATGTAACTGGGATAAGATGGTCCTTCAAAAAACCTGGCCCCATTTCATGTAGGGCTTTAAAGGTGACAACCAGCACCTTGAATTGGACCCAAAAGCAAATTGCAGTTCTCACAAGGGATGTGACAGTGCAAATCTAGACTTGTTTAAAACATGAGGGCCACCGCATTTTAAACCAATTGAAGCTTCTGGATACTTTTCAAGGGCAGTCCCAGATAGACTGCATTGCATTCTGAAAATTATTTTCAGAATAAAACTTTATGATCATTCCTGGGGAATCTGATCATGAGATCCTGGGAATATTTTTATTTGAAGGAAAGATACTTTGCTTGTTGCTGTTACTGACAAAACCATCAGTTCTGTCTTTAAACTTCTGAAGGTAAACCATGAAAATGCTAAACTCTTGTATGTAACTATAACAGGACAGGTAACACTGTTTTACAGTATGCTATAACTGATTATATGTCACTGGATGGAGGGATTGATGGATCGATAGACAGATAATATTTATTATGTTATTTTTATGTTATGTGCAAAAGTGCACCTAAATGGGCCAAACATAAACTTTAAAAAATGGCTGTTCCTAATATAATCAATTCAATTTTTTTTTACTTTGAGCAGAAAAATCACTTTCTGAAATTTAAAGTTTATACAGATGCAATCAAATATGCACCAGCCATAGAGAGGATCAGAGTAGTCTTCACTATCTTCCACTATTCCTTGCTCCACATACTTCTGAGCAATTATGAGATTTGATTTGCTGTAAATGAATACAAGTGTATTCATTTGTATACATGAATGTGTATACATTACACACGTGTATCAAGTGTATACATTACAGTGTATAATTTGATGACTTTTAGCCTCAATTCCACTCCTGTTGGAATGAATGAAATAATTGAAAAATCACACATCAAGTGTAAAAAAAATCAAATCTTGGGAACTTCACAAAAATCAAGTGTTGGGAACTTCACAACATGCTGATTAAAGTTTATGTCTACAGATGGATGCTTGATTCAGAAGCTGTATGTCTCAGCAATGAATAAAACTGATGGGAAACCATTACTCTATAGCAGTGATGGCTAACCTTTTCGGCACCGTGTGCCAAAACTGGAGCATGCGCGCGCATCTGCGCGTGGGTGCCGGAGTGCCAGAACCCGGAAGAGAGTAGCTGGCAGGTGCGCATGCGTGCGGCGGCCAGCTGCTCTTCCGGGTTCCATCACGTGCATGCGCGCCGGACAGCTGGTCTTCGACTGTCGCACTGGACAGCTGGTCTTCGAGAGCAGCTGGCCAGTGCACATTCCGGAACCCGGAAGAGCAGCTGGCGACGGCACACGTGCCCACAGAGAGGGCTCTGCGTGCCACCTCTGGCACGTGTGCCATAGGTTCGCCATCACAGCTCTATAGAGTTCCATCTTATAAAAATTGCATGTTTACTGCCAATTGTGACAGAAGGGCACAAAGTGAAGTTGTTTCTTAACTCAAGTTTGTTTGTTACAAACT
This sequence comes from Thermophis baileyi, assembly GCA_003457575.1. Taxonomy (NCBI): domain Eukaryota; kingdom Metazoa; phylum Chordata; class Lepidosauria; order Squamata; family Dipsadidae; genus Thermophis; species Thermophis baileyi. Next base: position 9,037,401 of record QLTV01000974.1, read on the forward strand.
TCTTGTTTGTAGAGTCCTTGGCACTCTCCAAGCTTGGTTATTTGCTAACATCATTGATGTTACTTATTTAGATAATGAAATGTGTTCAAGGACTTCACAGTTCAGGGCTAAGCAACATTTCATTGAAACTTGTTTTTTTTATATATATCTTGACTTCACTCTTAGATTTTCTACAACAAAAGGAAGCATGCCTAAACTGTGGGTCATTTTTTCAGTTTAGACTCTACAAATGTCATTGTGTTTATCTCATCTGTTCAGCTTTCTTTACTGTTACTGTTACTCTACCAACACTGAAAGATATAGAAAGCAATGACTCCAAAGAAGCACAGAGAGTGAATTGAGAACAGCCACTAGCATTGTTTTCAAATGAATTGTGAATGTTTCAAACTATGATTATCATCAGATAGCTAAAGAAAAAGGTCAATATACTATATATTAGTGTGAGTAGCAGGCATACTTCAAAGGCTTGTGAAACTGTATTCTTGGTGCTTAAGGTGTTCTCTGAATCTTGCCCCAGTTAGCTTGTAAGAAAACTTTCTGAAGAAAGGAATTATGTATAGAAATACAAATGTTTCTATTGTACACTGAAAACTGTAATGGGCAAGTACTTTAGACTTCCTTCAGACTCTGTTAATATTCTAAGCTTTTTTAAATAATGCTTTTAAAAAATTAAGAATGATTCCCCAATATTTCTAGGAAGCCCAGGAAAGCAAAGAGTGAAGGTATACTCCCTGTGTTTTCAGCTAAGTACAAACATTTACCCTGAGAAAGTTAAAAAGATTAGCCAGCAAATACTGAATGATTCTTATGTTAAAAATATGGGACTTCTGGGGAAGAAATGAAGGCAGTGCTGTGAAAAGCAGAGCTGATGACTGTATCAAAATGAAGAGTTGATGGGTAGACCAGCTCTTCAATAATTCTTCAGATGAGGAGATGACTTGAGATCACCCAGAAGTAGTCCAGACAGCTGCTGTTCATGAGAAGACGCAAAATGTCTCCTCAACCACAAGATGTCCCCTCACGAGGAGACCACAAGTTGATCACAAGCTTCCAGCAGGTTTATAACTTTGCAAGATGAGGGAATAATCATCTTGCATAAACTACAGTTGGCATCTTTGAAAGGGCACTAGATTCACATAATTCCTTTTCTAATCACTTTCAAAAATTGTTAACTGCTTTTCAACTATTAGGAAACTTTGGATCAACACATTTTATAGCACCAAGTGAGATTGCTTTAATCTTTAGCAAAAGATATTTGAACTACAAGTTTAATAAATTAAAAAAAAACTTTTTGGGGAATAAACTGCAAAAAGATGGTTAGAACTTTGATTTTGGAAAGTTACAAATGGATAGAAGTTCAGATCGATTTGAAATAACATTTTGAAAGTAATTATGAGTCCTCCCCATTGAAAAAGTGCTATTGTTTTGAATTCTGAATATAAATACAAGATGGGATTTTGAAGATTGGACATTAGAGGAAAACAGAAGAAAATATAGATTACAATAAAAGAAGAATTCTTTATGCTGTTGTGATGAAAGTAGAAAGTCACTTCTTTATATTTCTCTTTTCTTTTGACTTGGCTTTTTTTTTTTTTACCTAATAGGAAAAAAGTTCAAAATGTTCATAATTTCAAAAGTTCATAATTTTTCCAACTTGCCAGTCCTAATACTAACAGCTATGCTCTGGTGGTCTCTCATTCAAATTCCAACTAGGCTTCTGAGATTTTGTGGCTGCTTTTGCAGGCTTCAATATGTTCAGCATTGTTAACATATGGTGATTTGCCTTCTGTTTCTTGCCCACAAAGAAATCAGTTCAGCCCTCAAAGTATGGAAGCATAATTAATAACTGGAATATTATATGTATATATCTTCCAAATGAGGGTAAACAATCATCTGATTTTGTCTTCCTTCTAGCAAATTTTGAGAGTCACTTGCATAATATAGAACTTGCCTTCTCTGCCATTGTTCCCACCATAACCCTAAAGGTGAGGGGAACTCCTACTCTTCCAGCTCAGAAAAATGTTAAGACCTGGCTCTGCATTTGGTATGCAAATTGAAGAGTGATATGCAACCTTGGGGGTGGTTGATATCATGACGAATTTCTCCCTACTTTTTAACTCTTTAACTGTTAATATTTCAAGCTTAACCTTTTAAATTCTGGTTTGAATTTGTTCTTATTTATGTTTTTATATTATGATTGTAAACCACCCAGACTCACTTAGGTGAGCTGGGCACTGTAAAAATCAGATGGATGAATACATGAACATAAATAAACAAACTTGGCAAACTAAATGTACAAATCTAGAGTTTATTACATCATCTAAGAGTGCAATGTGCCTACTTTTTTTATGGTTGCAGGAATTGGGTATGGCCAGTCTAGAGAAAAGAAGGACTACGGGTGACATGGTAGCAGTGTTCCGGTATTTGAGGGGCTGCCACAAAGAAAAGGGAGTCAACTTATTTTCCAAAGCCCCAGAAGGCAAGACAAGAATCAATGGATGGAAACTAATTAAGGAGAGAAGCAATCTGGAATTAAGGAGAAACTTCCTAACAGTGAGAACAATTAACCAATGGAACAGCTTACCTTCAGAAGTTGTGAGTGCTTCATCACTGGAGGTTTTTAAGAAGAGCATGGACAGCCACTTGTCTGAAATGGAATAGGGTCTCCTGCTTGAGCAGGGGGTTGGACTAGAAGACCTCCAAGGTCCCTTCCAGCTCTATTCTGATTGATGATACTTCAACATCATTTTTTTTCCCCTTCATTCTCCCCCAACCCCAGTTTTTCCTCTTCAATTTTTAGCCACCCTGCCTGATGAGCTCTTGGTATTTCAAATCCTTGCAACTATTTTGTAACACTTTAATTGTTTGGATATAGATTTAGGGTTCTCCTAATTTTTTTTTAAGCCATGATCCCATATGCAGCATGTTCAGGAGAGTGCCTGCAAAAATCTGTATTATATTATTTCCTGGGGGTAATTTTTTCATGAGCAAAAGACTGAATACAAAGACAGAGATGGAGTTCAATAACGGGGGGGGGGAGGGACTCCACACAGTGTTCCATTTCTATTTCACAATCACCAGGGATCTTTCTTTCATATCTGTTACCACAAAAACCTCTTCCTTTTCAATGCTATAATCAGTCCTCCTTCTCCAATATTTCCTTATAACCCTTTTGGCTTTTCTCTTTTTTTCCTGACCGTTCTTAAAATACTGGACTGATATAAAGATAATTAATCAATTCACACCCTGAAGTAGAATATTGTTTGTTTCCTCATCTTCATTCTCTTCTTCCCTGTTCTTTAAACTTTATTATCTTTCAATTTGTTATTTTATTTTTATTTGTTACTTTAATAGTAACAGTCTTGTTGGGCATTATGGCATAAACTTTCATTGATTACAATTTATTTCACCAGAGGCATAACATTTTATTCTAATTGTTGCTGTTGCTGTTTGTTGTTGTTACCAGCCTGAATCAACCACTGGAAGATGAAAGCTCCTTCATTAATTGCTATGGACCATAATCTATCATGCTGGTCCAGTAGAGGTGGGTAGATAGTTGCTCTTCGAATTCCCAGCCCACGGCTGGGGGGGAGAGATTACACCACTTCTCATAGTAAGAATACAGGTAAATTCGCCTTGGAACTGATTAAAAAATTACAACCCTTTATCTGTGTCATACCCCTAAAGATAGAGGTGTGTTTTTAGAGCCCCAAAGTAAATACCTAGCCCAGGGGTCTGCAACCTTAAACACTCAAAGAGCCACTTGGGCCTGTTTCCCACAGAAAACAAAACAACGGGAGCCACAAAACCTGGGTGGGCATGGCCAACTCGATGTCACTCACTCCCACCCAGTCACGACCCCCCCCAGCCTTGCCTACCCAGGTTTTGTGGCTCCCCGTGTTTTGTTTTCTATGGAAAATAGGTATCTCCTTCTCTCTTCCTCTCTCCCTCCCTCCCTCCCGGCAGGAAATGGCGGGTGGCTACTTCTGTGAGAGAGAGAGAGAGAGAGAGAGAGAGAGAGAGAGAGAGAGAGAGAGAGAGATGCCAGGGGCAAGTGGGGCAGGGAATGGGCTCCAGGAGGGGGAGGAGACCCAGTCTCCCCCATTGTGAAGCACGCTAGCTTTCACTGTGCTGTACAAGGTGCTGCAAGAGCAGCAGGCAGGCCATGGAGGGGGTACTGGGTCTTCCCCATGCCCCATGCCAAAGGAAAGCCAGCAGGGCTTCTCCTTCCCTCCTACGCTTCTCCCTTCCCCCTGCTCCTTTCTCCCCACTCAATCCTACTTTGGGACAGAGGAGCGCGCTCTGGAAATGCGTGTTGGGGCGACATTGGAGAGCGTCTTCTGACCCTCCAGCGCTCGCCTGCAACTCTCCGCGCTCCTCCAGGCCTGGCTTGCTGGGGGGGAGCAGCCCTGACACCTCTGCTTTCCCCCCCCCACGGCCCCAGCCATCGCTGCCCGGGGAAGGAACAGGAAACAAAAAGTGGCGCATTTCAAAGGCGGTGAACAGCGTTCCACTGCGAGAGTCGGGCCAGGCCTCTCTGCCGTCCAACTCGCCAATGGGGCTGCTTCTGCCGGGCCATCTCTCCCCCCCCCCTGGCTGGGCTGTTGTGCTCGGTGCTCAGCGGGGGAGGGGAGCGCTTCCCCACGCTGCCCCCTTCTTTCTCTTGGCCCTGCCGACAAGGGAGGAGGAAGGCCAAGCTTGGGGGATGGGCCCCACCTCGCAAGATCCGCCCCCGCCATTCTCTCCCAGCCCTCTTTGCTGGCGGCAAATGCAAATGTACCACAATGAAGGCGGAATGCTGTTGCCGCCTAAAGGCAAGTAGAGGGACGCTTCGCTCCCGCACTAAGGCTCCGGCCATGCCACTGCCGTGACAGGATGATGGCTCTTTCATCCCTCTGCCATGACAGGGTGACAGGGAGCCGCAGCAGAGAGCCCAAAGAGCCGCATGCGGTTCCGGAGCCGCAGGTTGCAGACCCCTGACCTAGCCAGTATGCCCTTCTTTGTACCCTTGGCATCTAAGTATGCTAAACAGGTTATACCACAGAGGGCATATTTGTGCTCTCATTCAGTAATTAAGCTGGCATTTCCCACTGTAAGAAAATGCTTATATCACTTATTTGATCTGCTACTCTGAGTATCAACCCTGCTCAGGGAAAGACATATTGAATGTATAATCCAGGGGTGAAATTCACTTACCTTACCTACCAGCTCGCAAATGTGTGCGTGCCATCATCTGTGCATGCGCAAACCATTCTGCGCATGCGCAGATGCTGAAAATCGTTGCAAAAAAGGGACATCATGGCATCCACGTGGGTGGGCGGGGCTTCACGCAGTCGGCCCTACCGTATCGCGCAAGCCTGATAGAGCCAGCTGAATTTCACCCCTGGTATAATCACTAATTAGAGTTGTCAGGAAGCAGTCTATAAATTTACTTTATCCCTTTAAACCAGGGGTGTCAAATTTGATTTCATTGAGGGCTGCATCAGGGTTGTGTTTGACCTCGGGGGCCAGAGTGGGTGTGGCCAGCTTGACGTCACTCGTGTCAGGGGCGTCTGTGGTGGCCCAAGCGCTCTGCCAGTGAAAATGGGCTCCCAGCTCCATTTTCAGCTGTGACGGCCTCCTGCCGCCCTCTGCCAGCGAAAATGGAGCTCGAGGGTCCCGAGCTCCGTTTTCACTGGCAGAGGGTGGCAGAAGGCTGGCCACACCCACTCTGACCATGCTGGCCACGCCCACTCTGGCCATGCCCACTCTGGCCCCCGAGGTCAAACACAACCCTGATGCGACCCTCAATGAAATCAAGCCTGCTCTTGGTCTTGTCTCCTCTTTTTTGACCAGCTGAATAGAACTATTATAACCTCGTTTGCTTCTCTAGCAGATAGAGGAAGCTGGGCAGATGACAGGAGAAGGAAAACAAGAAGATGGTGCAGCTGCTGAATTTCCTGTTTAATTAATATGGATAGAGGCAGAAAGCGAAGATCCAGCTTGTAGGATTGGCTCTAGACAAGACAGCAAATAACACTTTGTAATCTATCAATGACCATGGATATGGTGTCCAATGCAAGATCATTTATTTTGGCATATAGGGCAAAAAAATTCAAAAAACACATCAATCTCTGGTAGAAAAAAATTAACAAAGAGTTTGCCTGTCATCCAAAATCCCTGTGCCTTATTACAGGGCCAACTCTACTGGCTGAATGGAATATTATGAGTTAGCATTAGCTTCCAGCTCATCCTTTTTGGCAGTATCAAATATCACAAATAAGATTGGAGATCTTACCAGGATTCAAATGGGAATAGTCAGGGTCATCTTGGAGAAAAACATGTAACTAAATTTTCATATAAAGTTAATAAAAGCCCTGTTGGTCACAGTCACAATTTGGTTTTCTCCAAAAGCAATGTTAGTAGTATTTCCAAGCTGAAGATCAGCTTTTGATCAATTAACAATTCAATATTGAGGGCACATTAATGACAAAGTGCCAAGTTGCTAAACATTTACATTTCTACTGTGAGTTTTCTTTTCTCCTTTTGTTCCATCAGCACTGCAGGATACAAATATCACCATGGTATCTAATAGCTCATTATGCATTTTTAAAAATTTCTTTGACCAATGAAATCTCCCTGTTATATTACATCACATTCAGAGTGTCATGACAACATATACCTATATATGATTAAGCAAAATAGTCTCCTTTGAATTAAGCTAGAGTTTGGATAACTTTCATGTAATTCCTCCAGAGAAATAAGAAAGGCTGAGCGCCAAAGAATTGAGGCCTTTGAACTATGGTGCTGGAAAAGACTCCTGCGAGTCCCTTGGACTGCAAGGCGATCAAACCGGTCAGTCCTAGAGGAGATCAACCCTGACTGCTCTTTAGAAGGCCAGATCCTGAAGATGAAACTCAAATACTTTGGCCACCTAATGAGAAGGAAGGACTCACTGGAGAAGAGCCTAATGCTGGGAAAGATTGAAGGCAAAAGAAGAACGGGACGACAGAGAATGAGGTGGCTGGATGGAGTCACTGAAGCAGTAGGCATGAGCTTAAATGGACTCCAGAGGATGGTAGAGGACAGGAAGGCCTGAAGGAATGTTGTCCACGGGGTTGCGATAGGTCGGACATGACTTCGCAACTAACAACAACAACAAATTCCTCCAGAAGTTGTGAATGCTCCAACACTGGAAGTTTTTAAGAAGAGATTGGACAACCATTTGTCTGAAATGGTATAGGGTTTCCAGCCTAAGCTGGGAGTTGAAGATTCCAAGGTCCCTTCTAACTCTGTTATTCTATTCTGTTCTGTTCTGTTCTGTTCTGTTCTATTCTATTCTATTCTATTCTATTCTATTCTATTCTATTCTATTCTATTCTATTCTATTCTATTCTATTCTATTCTATTCTATTCTATTCTATTCTATTCTAATTCTATTCTATTCTATTCTATTCTATTCTATTCTATTCTATTCTATTCTATTCTATTCTATTCTACTCTATTCTATTCTATTCTATTCTATTCCATTCCATTCCATTCCGTTCATGAATACAGTACATTCCATTCATGAATACAGTACATCTATATGAAGTCATTTTCTTGGCAATAATGGATAAGTATTTTGATATAGTCTTCTTTGGGGATTTTTTTCCATCTTCCCTATCTAACCTCCAGCCCTGGGATTTCCTCGAGGTTTCCCATCCTAGTAGTAACCAGCTCCAACCTTGCTTAGTTTCTTGAAAACAGTGAAGACTACTGTTTGATTCTTAAGTATCCATACTGGATGCTGAGATTCCATACTATTGGTTATCAACAGAAGAGATTCTTAGGTTATAGGGCATAGTTCTTGATTGGTTTAACGCCAGCTACTGAAAGGGCACATGTGAATTAGCACAAAAAGAAATGATGGTGATTCAAATTGCAGAAGTTTAAAATTAAACTGTATTCTGATTTATTACTACCTTCTTTCGTAGTCAAGACCTGTCAGTGGAATCAAAGGCAGAGGTAAGGTTAATAAAAATGGCATTGAGTTGTTTTGTATACCCATTTGTGTGTGTGTGTGTGTGTGTGTGTGAATAAAGGCCTTCAAAGTGGCTTATTTGCTTCATATCCATTTAGTTTAAAGAAATATCCTACCACCTTTACCTCAGCTTCACTTTCTTTTCTATAAAAAATGGTTTACACCTCATTCAACAACATATCTGCATATCTTATCAAGGGCTACGCCAAATGTAAAATTTGAGATCCCCTAGTATTTCAGAGGTTCCTTGGTATAAACTACTCCTAATACCCAAAGTAATTCAGTATTAATACTGAAACATCTAAACAGCAAAATTCAGGTCCTAGGTTTCTCTTCAAAAATTGATGTTACTGAAACTCATTGAAGTGCTAGGCCACCTCTTTCAACTCTTAGGAGGAAAAAAAAATCAAATGAATCCCAATTCCCTCCAATTTAATTTCAATTTATTTATTTCATTGCTGGTAATCTGTGGCTCTCCAGAGGTAGCTAACCTACAACTCTCCATAGCCTCAAACCAGCACGGGTGAGGAATTTTAATCAGTGTAGTAAAATAACATCACGAGGGCCACAAGTTCCTACCCCGTGGTTTATATCCTTCTTTCTCTGTGCTGTAAGCGGTCAAGAATGGAGTCTCACAAGATAAAGATTTTCCCACTGTAGAATAGAATAGAATAGAATAGAGTAGAATAGAATAGAATAGAATAGAATAGAATAGAATGGAATGGAATGGAATGGAATGGAATGG
>QLTV01000974.1:9046702-9084368 GCA_003457575.1 Thermophis baileyi
GAATAGAATAGAATAGAATAGAATAGAATAGAATAGAATAGAATAGAATAGAATAGAATAGAATAGAATAGAATAACTTTATTGTCACTTTGAATGTACACTAATCGGCATACATTAAAATGAGATTTAGTTGCATACAGCTCTCAAAGGGTCACCACCTCTATCAGGAAATGCTGAGGAAACTGAGTTTGACAGCATTTCCCCCTGTTCAATGCAACACTGAAAATACAAAACTCTTCTCTAAATGTAATTTGGTTGGTTTTTTTCCTGAAGAAATCTTTTGGCAGAGTGGAAAACCTAAGCAGAATAAAGCAAAATAGAAGTCATCTTATGTTATGAAACACCACCATATAACTGTAGGATATATTATAAACACTTGGAAACAATGTTTTAAGCTGAATTGTGTGTGCTGACCCTTTTATCAATTCATCGCAAACCAGAATGAATTATTATCCCAAGCCAACCGATTTGCAGTTGCAGAAGTGAATGAAAATCCACCATTAAACTGTGTGGCAGAGTTTATTCAAAACCACACAGAAGGCCCAACTCTGGTGCATTCAAACACACATACTGGCCCCTCGCAGCATTACCTAGGAATAAAAAAATAACCACTTGAAACTTCCAAGGATCCACTTTGTTGCTACTTGGGGATCTTTGGATATGTAGTACTCAGAATGAAAGGATTGCTTTTGCTTCCTTTTAACAATTCTAATATCTGTAAAATCTGTTGCCTAACACTCATACAGCATTGAACCACAGTGCGGTTAGTTCTACTGCTGTCCTGGCATGCTGTCTCTATTTAAGGTACATGTTTCTCCATCTGTGTGTATCAGATTAGCTCAGTGCCAGCCTAAACCTTTTCGCTGCCTGAAGCAGAGCTGAAACACTAAACCCCCACTCCCCTCCACAGCTGAGGCTAAATTTCTTTCTCTATCAGATGCCAACTCTTTTCTTCCTCTTGTCTTCCTTTGTTGCCTAAAGCAAATCATTTAATCTTGCCACATAGCAGGACTTAGCTGCAACCTATTAAAACAATCTCTCAGCTTGGAATTGTCCCAGAAAAGCTAAGCATTTCTCAAAGCCTAATGGTTAGAGCTGGAATCTCAGCTGTTGAAACAGAAGATCATTGGACTAATATGTTTAGGTTTAACCGAGCGGATAATTAAAACACGAATCTAGCCTCCCCAAACCCAATCTCTAGGGTTTAGGCTATAGTTCTCACTGAATTGGTCCTGCTAGCTAAAAATTCAAAAGGAGTCTGATAGCAACTATGTCAGTCTGTTCATTCTACTGTACCTCTTACAAGCTCCTGCCTTTTAATAAAATGGACAGGTGGTCCTCAACTTATGACCATTTGTTTAGCAATGGTTCAGAATTTACAGGAGAGAAAGTGAATCATGATCTGTTCTTGAAGTTGCAACCATTGCACCATTCCCCTTAGTCACGTGATGACAATTTGGGCGACTGGCTTGCAGTTATGATTGATTGCAGTGTCCCAGGGTCACGTGATCACAATTTGCAAACCTCCCCAGCTAGCTTTCAACAGGCAAACTCAATGGGGGAAGTTGGATTTGCTTAACGACTGTGTGATTCGCTTAACGACTATAGTAAAATGGTCTTAACAGCATGTGATGACTCACTTAAGGACTGTATCACTTAGCAACTGAAATTCCATTCCCATTGTGGTCGTAATTCAAGGACTACCTGGATCACCCTGAAAAGGTGTTTTCAGAGTCCTACTAATATTTGCTTACCATGGGCTGACACAGCTTTCCTTCTGCAACGTCTATAAATAATTACATTTAAAAATAACCATAAAAGCTAGAAAATCTGGTTTAAAGCATGCCTATATGGAGGGCATTAGATTTAGGAATGCAGTCCTCTATTATTTTTGTTTTCCTTATAATTTAATACAACCATTTGGTTTGATGTTTTTTTTATTTAGGCTATTTATATAGGCCAATCAGCAGAAAGTACATTTCATTCCTTTTATCTTCATTTTCCCCATTTGGTTTGCTTAGTAATAACAACAAGAAAAAGAAGAACAAGAACAACTTATTAATGTATGTAGCAGGTGTCAGGGATGCTTTGCAATCAGGAATTAAGATAGCAGCTATAAAAACAAGTCAATATCTCAAAGCAGCAGACCATCAAATGTTAAAAGCTTGCTGGATTTAAAATGCTTTAAAGCGTGATTGAAAATAGGAAGTAAGCCAAAGAACTTTCTCTTACAAGGACATTGCAGAACTTTCAAGGAATGTAGAAATGAACAACTTTTTTGGTTTTCATCAGCTCTACCTTACAAGGTCAGGCCCAGGGGTGGGTTCCTACTTACCTCGCTGCTGGTTCGCTCCCTCCTGTGCCTCGTGGGCACGCGCGCACACCTTGTGCGCGTGCGCATGTGCAGTAGGAAAAAATCCCCCAAAAATCCCCAAAAAATCAAAAAAATCCAAAAAAAAAGATGGAGACTGCATAGTGCCGGAAGTCAGTTTCTGCGCATGCTCAGAAGAAAAATAAAAAATAAAAATAAAAATTTAAAAATTTAAATTTTTTTTTAAAAATGATGGCGGCCCCCACGGACCGGCACCAACCGATCCGGTTCGGTGACATCATTGTGATGTCACCAGCGGGCCACTACCAGTTCGGGAGAACCAGTCTGAACCGGGAGGAACCCACCCCTGGTCAGGCCACCGTATTCAGAATTATTACATCCTTCCTCTTTTACTTACCTCCTGACGGACACATGGGCTATCTATTTTCCTTTGTTTCCTTTAATTTATTAATCGTTTTTTTAATCATTTTCGCTTCTTACATTCCAAGCTGCAATCTTCTACACAGGCATATAGACACCAATCTCCACCATCCATTATGAATGGGAACATTCAATAATTTATCACTTTTTAGAAGGGTAGAAAAGATAGGTCACCAGCCTTAGTTGCCTCCATGTCCATATGCAGCTTTCCCTATTAAAGATAAAGAGTGTTCTAGTCTATTTAGGCATGTTTTGGCCAGTAAATGGCAAGTACTAAGAAAGCCCAATTTAAGAATGTTCATGCTACCCTATGCAAACTAGGATCTCCAATTTAGAAATTACCTTGCAAGCCAATATATTGCCACCTGCATCCCTTCAATCAGTGTACAATAGTATCTTGGTACTCAACTGCTTTGAAACTCATTGAATTTGGCACTCAACGTATTTTCCTGCAAAAAATTTAACCCGGTACTCATCGCTTGTTTGGTACTCAACGCATAAGCTAGAACTTGTCGGTGTTGGCTGCCTTGTGACTCACCACATTATTCCTTATGGGAAAAATTTGTTTCACCGGCCAGCTGGTCTTCGCATGTGCATGCATGCCAGAAACCAGAAGACCAGGTGGCCGGTGTGCATGCGTGCACTGGAAACGGGAAGATCATCTTCCTGGTGCGCACATGTGCACCGGGCAGCTGCTCTTCTGATTTCCAACATGCACATGCACACACGCTCTTGTTTCGGCACTCAGTGCCGAAAAGGTTCGCCAACACTGGCCTATATACTCAGACGTTACCTTAACAGCTCTTAGATCCTTGGTTAGGACTTAAATTGTTAAGTTTTTACTAGTCCCAGACTAGAAATAAAATTGAAGATCATCATCATCATCATCATAAGTGATTATGGATGAAACATGTAACAGTGATACCCATTGTCATCGGGGCACTTGGTACCATGTCCAAGAATTTTACAAAATACATCAATAAATTGCAGCTTCCTGCAATAACACCAGCGGAACTGCAAAACACTGTGCTACTCAGAACATCATACATCTTAAGAAGGTACTTTGTTGATACCTAGGATGCTGGCAGCAACCCGTATCAACCATCAGCACCAGTCAATAATATTTGTGATACATTTTTAAATGTTCAGTTGACTGAGTTTCATGCTTAATGCTTAATATTCATGCTTAATAATCGATGACGATGACGATGACAATGACAATGACAATAACAATAACAATAATAATAGGAGGAAGAGGAGGAGGAGGAGGAGGAGGAGGAGGAGGAGGAGGAGGAGGAGGAACTATGGCAAAGGCAAGCAAGGGTAGTATCAATAGTAATAGGCACCTTGTGTGCAGTCCCAAAACAAATGGAGCACCACTTGAACACCATAGGCATTGACAAATTTGCCATCAGTCAATTGCAGAAGGCGGCTTTACTTGGAACTGCTTCCATCCTGCAATGATATCTGTAACACCATCAAACAGAAAGAACTGGAGATCATAAAATACAAAGACCTGCAACAGAAAGAGAATGACTATGGCAAAAGAAAGCAAAGGTAGCACCAATAATAATAATAATAGGGGCCTTGAGTGCAATCCCAAAATAATTGGAGCACCATTTGAACACCATTGGCATTGACAGAATCACCATCAGTCAATTGCAAAGGCATCTTTACTTTTTTACACCCTCCCCCTTTCTGTGGACTGAGGTATTTTTTTACATGACAGTGGTCCTGTCTGTGGTTTCTCCTCTTGTCTCTCAAGATCATTCCCTAATACCATTACAGATACCGGTAGTTCCAGAGAACACCAAAAAAAAAATTAAAATGAGAGATTGCCCGCTTCTTTCAGCTAGTTATGCCATGGTGACAATATGAATAGTTCCATCCATCGCTTTAAAGTTTGCACGTCTCTTTTTAGCAGCTGGTCTGAAGGATATTTAATGAGGGCATTAGATCAGATTTATTAAAACAACGACTTGCCTTCACTGTAAAATCAGGTCTTTTTTTTTTCTAGATTAATATGTGCTGGTTTCTTTCAGGATGAATATTCCAAGTACCAATGTCAAGATTTTACTTTGTATAAATATTTCTAATTAATAGATGCCTTCATCAAGTACAAGAAAAATTAGTCATTAATACTCACCAGAGAAATTTACAATAAGATTGATTACTTCTGACTTAATAATATTTTCAGTCGCCACTAATTTGTTTTTAATAGATATCTGATTTAGTTTTTTCTTCCCTCACTTTTCTTACAAGTTTCTTTCTCTCTCATTCTTCTTTCTTAAAAAAGATTCAGTCTGGAATTCCCTCAAAGCAACCCAAGCACTTTGCACAACCTTCAAAGTTTTGGTGCTATATATTCCCATTTAATTTACTCAACCAAGGTCAAACAAGGAAACACATTAATCATCAGAAATGCTACTTGTAAGATTTAAGTTAAAATTGGAACTTGAGAGCCAGAGAGTTATAAAGGACTACACGGATCATTTACACCATCACAGACATTGGCTGGATTCTCCAGATTAAAACCAATACCTGGAAGATGCTTGATTGTTCATAAAACCAACTTCATTTAGCTTTCCTTTACTAAACAGTTCCTATTTGATGAGCAATAACCTAGAATGTCCCTTAACGAGGGAAGGAAGAAAAGAAGGAGGGAGGGAGGTTTGAGGCATCAGGCTAGAACCTGGGGGTCATGAGTTTTAGTATTGTCTTAGGCACAAAACCAACTGGGTGACTTTGTACCAATCACTCTCCCTCTGCTATGTGAAGAAAGCAGTGGCAAATCCATTCCAAAAATCATGCCAAGAAACTACAGGAATCAAGACTGTCTAGAAGGCACAAAATAAAACATGTATATAAAGATAAAGGTTTCCTCTGTCCCTGTCCGCCTCTAGGGGGTGCTCATCTCTGTTTCTTAGCTGAGGGAGCCACCATTGTCCGAAGACTTTTCCATGGTCATATGGCCAGCATGACTATATACGCCAATGTGCATGGAACATTATTACCGTCCCACCGAAGTGGTACCTATTTATCTACTCGCATTTGCATGCTTTCGAATTGCTAGGTGGGCAAGAGCTGGAGCAGGAATGGGAGTTCACCCCATCGTGCAGCACTCAGGTCTTGAACCTGAATCTGGGCTATCAACTTTAACCACTGATCTTGTATATATATATACATATACATACATATACATACATATACATACCGGTATATACTGTACATATATACATATATACATTGCAAATTATCCTAAAAATGCGAGTTCCAGGTGTAGTTATAGAAGAAAAAACGAGACATCACGATCTCCAGAACTTTTAAAAATTTATTTTCCTAAGCTTTCGTCAGCCCCTGCTGACATCGTCAGAGTGTAAAATTACCATTGAAGAAATGCTTGCTTTTATGTGTTGCTGATCAATTTAGTCATTTAGTGATGGGTCCACACCCTTGCCTTGTCGTTTTTTCTTCTACATATATACATACATACATACATACATACATACATACATACATACATACATACATACATACATGTGTGTGTCTGTGTGTGTGTATATATATATATATATATATATATACACATACACACATACATACATACATACATACATACATACATACATACATACATACATACATACATACATACATACAAATTCTGGACATGAGAACAATATATCTACACAGAATAGAATAAGAATTCATCTTGTTATACTTCAGCTTTCTCGGTATGCATGTGGCAACCAGATCCTTCTTCAACCTGCTCCCATAATATAAGTAGGACTAATGGAGGATTCTTCGTGGATTTGAGCCCTGCTCAAATGGGAGAATCCAAGATAAAACCAGTGGCAATGTGGATGTGGAGAAGGAGCCAGTGCATGTTCCCCCTACTTTTGGAAGGCTGTAAAGTTCATTTGTTGCTTAACTAGGTCTTTAGTACTTTGAAAATGTAGGTATCAGAAGGTAAATCATCCCATGTATAGACCATCCTCTCAGTCATATGTAAAATTTAGCTAAGAGTACAAGGACAGGACAAGGACAAAGAAAAGAAGACCCCCCTGCACCGAACAGTAACATGAATTGCTCTATGCCCCCAGCCCTGCTTTGACAAGCCAGCATCTCTGTGCCATGTGTGGGATAAAGCTGCCCTTGAAATGTCTATCATCTCATTGCATCAATGGCAATGCATAGGATTGTAGCCCAGTGAATAAACTTCTTTTGTCAGCGTGTCTTAAGTGCCAGCAAAATTGGCACTTGCATAAAGGAGAGGAAGAGATACGCAGTCACCTCTTTTCAGAGGTGACTTCTAGCACAGCAAATCGTTTATACACATCTCTTGCTATTGCAGAGTATTATTTTAATTACTGATTGTGTTCTTGTCGCCAGAGCTTGAAAGGACTGCATTTTATTCATGATCTAGAGTTTGCCATATTGCCTTTTCTTGTTTATACAGATGCTCTCAAACTCATCAGTTACCCGCTACATTTTTATTTTAAAGAAAAAGGCATTAAGCGGATAAGAAGAAAGCCATTTAAACAATTTTTAGCAAATTGCACCAGGACATTATTTATTATTATTTCTACGTCTTTGGTGATTGATACTAAGTCCAAAATATACAGATAGGGAGATCTTTTATGAAGGGGACACAAGTATAACTTGTGAATTAAAAAGCACATGAATTTCCTACTTGTCTTGTTTATTTATTTGTTTGTTTGTTTGTTTGTTTGCTTATTAAATTTATAGGCCTCCCATCTTACCTCAAGATAACTCTTGTATGAAGTCATGATTTATACACAAATCCTCTATAGTATTTACTTGAATGTATGTTTGGGATTATTTTAAACATCTTCATCTACTTAAAGTTCTTCTTCAAAAGCTCATCGGTACTTCTATGTCATTACTGCAGAAATAGAAACCAGAATAATAATTAAAAGCAAGTGATGTAGAAAACTGACATAATAGACGAACGCTGGGATTCTGCATCGCTTACCTGGAATTAGTTCTGCTGAACTCAGAAAAAAACTTACTTTTATATAAAGAAGTACCATCCTAAGGCTATCTATAGTAAGCTACAAAAGATCTGCCTAGGATAGCACTCATGCAATATATGTGCATAATAAAATTATTCATCATGCCATCCCAGTATCTAATTTTGTCTTAGCCAAGAACATAATAGACAGCCTTAAGGAAGAAGCAGTATGATTTGTCTTCAAACGTTATTAGTTTTTTTGTCCCTTAAAGAAATTTGGGCAAATAGTCCTGATTGCACTATATAAATGTTACCTTACATTAGACCAGAGGTGGGTTCCTCCTGGTTCGGACCAATTCGCCCAAACCAGTAGCGACCCGCTGGTGACGTTACAATGATGTTATGGATCCGGTTCGGTCGGTGCCGGTCCGTGGGCGCCACTATCTTCGTTTTGAATTTTTTTTTATTTTGGGGGGGGGGGAAGTTTTTTATTTTTTCTTCTGCGCATGCACAGAAGCCAAGTTTCCGGCACTGCGCATGCGTCGCCATCTTGTTTTTGGCTTTTTTATTTATTTTTTTGTATTTTATTTAATTTTTTTGCACTGTGCATGCGCACGCACCCACCCATGAGGCGCGCCCATGTGGCACGGGAGCAAGCGAACCGGCAATGAGGTAAGTTAGAACCCACCCCTGCATTAGACTGATATGAATGTACCTAATTTATGCAAGTCAATTACATAGCCATTTGGCATATCTTGTGGTCTTTCAGAGGACACATGGGACAACAGATCGGGTTATACTGACCAATCTCATTACTGACAATTCAAAGGAAGCCTGTCTGAGTATTGAGGTGATACTGATTTTTTTCTTAAACAGTGGCAGCAGTGGTTGGAGGGAGGGAGGGAGGGGCAGACAGAGCAATTGGTAAGAATAATTATACTCCGAACAGTTTGAACCTAAATAGTGGATCAAAAAAACATCATAGGAGCTTTTTATTTTTATTTTATTTTATTTTATTTGGTTTTGCTGAAGATGATTCCATTGGAATTTGGTGCATTCCGTTTGCCCCATAAACACTTCTAAAGAAATCTCAGCGCTTACCAGTAAAAAAAAAAAATTGGATCAACCAACTCCAGCGATATCACTGGCTACATCCTGTATTGTCCTCGATTCAATGAGCTTGGTGACCAAAAAAAAAAAAAGAGGGGAGAGGAGAAGATGGCCACCAAGAACAAAACAGTTGCTCATTCCTATCTTAAAAGATTTCTGGTATCATAATTTTATCTGTGCTAAGGTAGGTTTCTTGCCTGTCCAATATGGCAAAATGCATTTTGATTAGCATAATGAAATAAACAAAATGTTTAAAAAGTTATAATATTTATGTCGTTACTTATCAAGCAAGCACATCTAAATTATATTAAAGTAAGCAAAGTACCTTTACAATTTTGAGCACTCCTAATTTTTGGAAATTGAAAGTTGAAAAATTTGACATGCCCTAATAAAGTGTGATTTGCATGGCCATAGTTGCTTCTCATAGGCAGTGCAATAATGATCATTATTCATAATTATAATTAAAGAACAGCAGTCCAAATGTCAAGTGAAACCTGTTAAAAAATTGAGCACATTGAAGTATGAAGAATGAGCTGAGAAGCTACAATCTGAAGCCTAATCTAGACAGGGTTAAGATTCTGCCCAAATGCTGAACTCTCTCTTCCACTGAAATCAATTGGAGAATATTTCAGTTTGGCTAAGTGCTGCCTTTTACTTTCCCGAGCCGTCTTTAATTACAGCCAAACAAACAACAACTAAAGAAACCAATCAACAAGCTGAGCTGTAGCTCCAACATTGTAACTGATTGATATAGCCACTCCATGGTTAATAATAAAAAGATAATGTCCCAATCAACAAATGGCATTCTGCCGGCAACAACTGTTATGAAAACTCTATATTGGCTGTTGTAACTAAATTTAGAAATGGATTACAGATCAAAGCAGCAACTTCATGCCAGTGTGGAAAACATGGCATCTTAAGAAAAGAAAAGCAACAGAGCCATCTAATGGACTCGGCAGCAATTCACTGTCTTTCGGAATCACAATCAAAACTTGCATATGGCCTTGTTTCTGCAGACTTTTTTTACGTGGGCATATGGGTGTGCCCTAGTTTCAGATCTTAGGGGATATTATTTTTCCTCAGCTGGCTTGCTGTTACATAACAGAAAGTGGATTTATGTACACTTTCCAGATTGGGAATGTTATCTCAGACATTATTATTATGCACGAATTGTGCTATTTTGAGAGCACAAAGTAGTTGTGCCTACATCTCAGCTGTAATGAAAACATGATGGGAAAGATGTCGTTTGCAGGCTATATGTGGCCCTCAAACTAATTTTATATGAAATAATATATTGGAAACAATATGCAAAGACGTAATTCTGCAGAGAGGGCTATAAGCTTGGGGAAGGTAGAAAGAAAGAGAAAAAGAAAATGACCAGCAGAAAGATGGACTCGGTTACAGTGGTAATGGATTTGCTGGTTGGATCTAAAAGATCAGGCTGGGAAAAGATCATCCTGGAAAACATCTGCCTATGTGCTCACTAAGAGTCAACACCAATATGATGACACATAATCAGTCTATCAATCTAGACAGAGAGAATGCACACTACTCGATGCTGCAAATTCTATGCACTATTGACTTTGGCTTTACCTTCAGTTGGCTGCATCTCAGCTCTGTAAATTATGGGACTATATAACTACACTCATCCACTCAAAGCAAAGATATTGCATTAATATCAATACTAATCCAGGGACACATGTCCACATGTTAATGCACTCTGCACTCTCAACTGAATAGTTATTACTATTACTAGGTGGCGCAGTGGTTAGAGTGCAGTACTGCAGACTACTTCAGCTGACTGCTAGCTGCAGTTCGGTGGTTCAAATCTCACCGGCTCAAGGTTGACTCAGCCTTCCATCCTTCCGAGGTGGGTAAAATGAGGACCCAGATTGTTGGGGGCAATATGCTAACTCTGTAAACCGCTTAGAGAGGGCTGTAAAGCACTATGAAGGGGTATATAAGTCTAAGTGCTATTGCTATTGCTACTAAACCAAAATCTGGGATCTAAATAAGAATACTACGTACATGCTATAATATATTGTTGCAAGTTGCACCGGTAGCCAGCTATTGATTATCAAAGGTATTTCTAGCACTGCCTATGGACAGGGATTTCAAGTGTACTTTCAAGATAAGTGAAATAAGTGTTCATGTATTTCCTGTTCACTGAGAAGTAGCATTTGAGAAATATAAGAACTAAACCTGAGAATCTTTACCAAAATGTGCCTTGGAATTGTTCCTCTTTCATTTGTGTTTTTGCTTAATAGGGAAGAATTAATGATAGCAATACGGTAGTATACAGGGAAGGTAATGAATAACAAGAAACAAACTAGTAATCTTCTGAAAAGCACTTCATCTTGAAAACAAATATTTGCCTCTACTCCATCTCAACTGAGTCAATGGCCATGAAACATCATTTAAGTATTCAGTGGCGACTAGAAACCAAGAGAAGATGTCTTTATTGCAGGTTATTGGGCTTCTATTAGACATATTGATTTGCTTTTTGTTACTTAGAACATGCTTTTTTATATTCAAGAATGTTCCATTAGCTTTGGATGATGAATCATGAAGCAGAGTTTTGTGAGGGGGGGGGGGTTAAAAAAACCCACCTATCCTCAGTCCTACTCACTGATTATCTCCTCTGTCTACCAACTAACCAAAACTTTATGATAGCCATCTCTACAACATTTACTGCAGTTTACATGTAGCAAATGAGGGTCTAGTAATTTTCATAGCAATATAACATGGCTTCAGAAAATAAATTTAGAGCTATTCCGCCACACAATAAAAAAAAGAGGCAAAGTGGATTTTTCTCTGGTAATTAAGATCTTCCAGGCAAAAGATATTATGTACTCTATCGTCAATAACCAGTTTGAGAATGAATAGATCTAGCAAGAGAAAATGCAAATGATTTTGGATGAGATTTTTTAAAAAAGGAAGACAAATTTAAAAAATCTTGAGGGATGAAAGCTATAACTCATAATATTAAGCCTTTACAGAGGCAATTACGTATCTATGTTAAGAGAAAGAGAGATGGAATTAAAGATGAACTATGTAAAACAAAGAAAATTTGAACTTGCAAATAAACCAAGGAGACAGTTGGCATTCAAATTGCAAAAAGAAAAAAAAAGAAAAGGATGTTTATAATAATAAATATATATATAATAAAAGTTACAAGGGAATAATTCAATAAGAAGTGATGTGAATTTGAGAAAAGTGTATCATCAATATTATACTACTTTATATAAAGGTCAAGAAATTGCTTCAGAAAAAAAATGGATGACTATTTGCATAAACAGAATTTACCTAAGATTACAGACAATCAGATACAAATTTTGAATATATAACGATGAGGGAGTTGTATAAAGCTATCAAAAAAATTAAAACAGGAAAACTACCTGGTCCAGATGGGCTGTTGGCCTCTTATCATAAATGTTTTGAAGATGAGATTTTACAACCTTTACAACAAACAATGAATACTATTTTGCAGAATTGAAAAATTCCTGACAGTTGGAAGGAAGCTAATATAACTTTAAAATCTAAAGAGGGGCAGGATTCAACTTTAAGAAGAAATTATCAAACAATATCTCTGTTGCATAATGATTATAAATTGAATTGTTTACTACAATTTTTGCTGAAGGATTGAAAATAATTTTACAGGAGTTTGTTCATGAAGATAAATGTGGGTTTTTACCTAAAAGATAACTAATGATAATATTAGAAATGTTTTGAATATTCTGAAGTACTTGGAGCAACATAATGAAAACTGCATTGATTCAGAGAAGGCCTTTTGAACTGGATTTTTGTTTGTTTGTTTGTTTGTTTGTTTAGAGGTCTGGAACATATGAAATTTGGAGATAATTTTATTAAGTGGGTAAGCATATTTCTCAGAAAGCATATATAATATTAATGGAGAACTAACAAAACCTTTTGAGATTCAAAAAGACAAGACAAGGATCTCTACTGTCTCCCCTTTTCTTTATTTTGGTTCTTATGGTATTGAATAGAGATATAGAAAAAATCAGATAATTATAAGAGTAAAGATTGAAAAAGAAAGTGTTTATTTTAGAAGATCCACTAGAGGGAGTAGGAGCATTAATGGGAAAATTAAAGGCGTTTGGTATATTAACCAGAAGACAAAGACATTAAGAGAAAATATAAAACCAGAAGATCAAATGAAATTGATGGAGAAAACTGGTTTTAAGATTGAGAAGAAAGTAAAATATTTGGATATTACTGTGACAAATACAAATTGTATGTTATTTCAAAATAATTATCTTAAGATATGGACCAAAATTAAGAAAGATACTGTATGTTAAAATGGGAGAAATTAAAACTGTCACTGTTAGAGAGAATTTCTGTGATAAAATGAATGTTTTGCCAAAAATGGTCTGCGTGTGTGTGTGTGTGTGTGTGTGTGTGTGTGTGTGTGTGTGTGTGTGTGTGTGTGACAATACCTGTCAAAGTACCATTTAAAAAAAGGAAAAAAATGTATGTAAATTTATATGCCAAGGGGAAAGAACAAGAGTTGAATATAAAGTGTTACAAGATGCAAAGGAAAGAGGAAGACTGAGTTTATCAGATTTAAAATTGTATTTGTTTGTTTGATCTGGATGATAGAATGGATGTTCCTGAGAAATAAGAGACTTTTTGTTAGAAGGTCACTGCTTGAGGTTTGGATGTCATGGGTATTTATAATATGATAAAAGTTAATGTGGACTTCAAAAATCATTTTATAAGATGTGACATATTGAGACTATAAAATATATATAAACTTAGATTGTGTCCTAAAACACCTTTCTAGAACTCAGGTCAAGAAAGATATTTTGAAGATAAATGGCAGATAAATAGTTGGTGTATCTCTACCTTATGAAAAATTATCAAGAAGAATCTAAAAATCAAATCAAGAGAACAATTAATAGGTAGTAGAAGGATATAGCTGTCAATGGTTCTCCCATTTGCCATTATCTGAAAGATGTAAAATGGATTTTAAAAAAAACGTATGGTGTGGACCAAAGTAAGAATTTAAAATTCAGTTGTGTACTGATGATGAACATGTAATTGCTGTTATGGGGAAAATAGGAGAAGGATGGTGTGTTGGATATGTTCATCATTTTGAGTTATTTATAAAAATAATAAAGGTGTGATATAAATACAATTGCTAATATGTACAAACTTTTGTTGATACTTGAAACAGAGGAAGAACAAGCTAAAGAATTTATGATAAAGTGAGCTAAGACTTTAGACCCAGAAAGATTCAATGGTACGCATTATGGGGAAATGGTTGGTAAAGTTGACAGAGTTTGCTGAAAAGGATAAATTAATTTCATTGATTAGAGAAAAGACATCATCTATATTTATTGCTGACTGGACGCCTCTTATGAATTTTTTACATAAAAATTAATTAAAAATGAATTTGTGACTTATGGTTGTTACAATTAGACAGGATAAATTATAGAAAGAAGAGTAATATGATATAACTTTAGACAAAAGTTTTCGGCCGCAAAAGAAGCGGTCCGTCGGCCAGGCCAGGCACGTCGCTCGCTCTTTTTGGCCATGAAAGAAGCGGCCTGTCAGCCAGGCAAGGCGCGTGGGGGGAAAATTAGGACACCCCTCGAAAAGAAGGCCTAGCCGTTTTTTGGGGGGTCAAAAGAAAATAAGACCGTGTCGTATTTTCAAACAGTATGTATATGTATATGTGTATGTGTATGTGTATGCGTATGCGTATGCGTATGCGTATGCGTATGCGTATGCGTATGCGTATGCGTATGCGTATGCATAGATATAGATATAGATATAGATATAGATATAGATATAGATATAGATATAGATATAGATATAGATATAGATATAGATATAGATATAGATATAGATATAGATATAGATATAGATATAGATATAGATATAGATATAGATATAGATATAGATATATATATAGATATAGATATAGATATAGATATAGATATAGATATAGATGATATACATATAGATAAGATATAGATATAGATTAGAGAGATAGATAGATAGATAGATAGATAGATGATATAGATATAGATTAGAGANGGAAGAGGCCTTCATCCTACAGTTGATAGACAATGGCTAAGATGATGATTATGATGATTATGATGATGATGATGATGATGAGGATGATGATGATGATGATGATGATATGAACAAGCAAATAAAAGGTAGCACAAACTAACACAAAGTAAGAAAGAAAAAAGAAAAATAAATAGAAAAAGCATAGCTAGCTAGCCTACTATCATCTATCTATTTATTGATGGATTACGTGAAATGGATCTATTCTCACACACAAACACACACACACATATATATACATACACACTGTGTGTGTGTGTGTGTGTGTGTGTGTACATACATACACTGTTTGCGTGTCTGTATATATCATCCCAGATAATCCATACGGAGACGGGCCATGCACGGAGCGTAGAAGTAACTTTGCAACCATCTGCTGCCTGGTTTGAGCTGTTTTTCTGGCCATACGAGTAGAACTGAATGCCAAGAGATGTCTAGAAATATCTTGCCAGGTGTTCAGGATATTGACGGGCAAGATTCCAGCATACTGAAAATTTGCATGAAATTATGACTGTGCTCTGCCTGAAAAGATACATTTAACCTCTGTAAATCTTCCTGGTCCTCACTGGGGGCAGGAAGGAAGGCATATTACTTTATGTAAGCATGTGGAATTCAGGCCACTGCCAGTTTAGAGATAGTTGAAATAGAAGTTTTTGCTTTTGTTTGACCCTTAACTGGAATTAAGCGTCTCTCTCTTCCTATATGAATATTACAGGAGAATATTATGGGGCAGTGTTGGCGAACCTTTTCGGCACTGAGTGCTGAAACAGGAGCTCGTGCGTGCATGCGTGCGCGTGCGCACACATGCCAGAAACCAGAAGAGCAGCCGCCTGGTGTGCATGCGTACGCCGGGCGGCTGCTCTTCTGGTTTCCGGCACACACATGAGCACCAGTCACCTGATCTTCTGGTTTCTGGCACGCATGTGCACGCGAAGACCAGGTGGCCGATGCGCATGCGCGCACCAGAAACCAGAAGAGCAGCCTCCCGATGTGCATGTGCGCGCTGGGAAGATGATCTTCCAGTTTCCAGTGCCACATGCCCACCGGCCACCTGGTCTTCTGGTTTCTGGCACGCATGCGTGCACAAAGACCAGCTGGCCAGTGCGCATGAGCATGCCGGAAACCGGAAAATCATCTTCCCAGCACACGCATGCGCACCGGGCGGCTGCTCTTCTGGTTTCCGGCGCTCCCGCGTGCGTGAAGACCAGCTGGCCAGCACAACGGAACACGGAAGAGCAACGGGCAATGGCTCGCGTGCCCGGAGAGATGGGTCTGTGTGCCACTTCTGGCACGCGTGCCATAGGTTCGCCATCACAGTTATAGGGGAATGCTTCCTGCTTGACTGCAAGCGTGCATATCATTGTCGTCATCATAGAGATGAAGGCATTATAATTCTGTGTCTGATAAGTGATAACAGTTTAATATAAGGGTTACATCACCAAAAAATACTCATTAAAACGTTTAAGCGCACTGAAAAAGGAACTAAAGAGCCTTAGCCTTTCTCCTAATGCTTATTGTATAAACAAAGAGAGACTGTCTAATTGTCTTTGATCAGAAATGTGGCAACAACAATATGTAGCTGAGCCAATATTTGTGACATGCAGTTTAACCTTGTGCAGAAAAGCAATGTCTCTTTGATCCTTTTTCTTTCCCCACATCCATCCACACAGGGAATTGATAGGCACGGAATCTGATATTTGGCACTTTCATTGCTTTTACTTGGTGGGGGGGGGGAGTTATTTTTGAGCCGTGGTGGTGCAAAATGCAGTACTGCAGGCTACTTCTGCCGGCTGCCAGAAATTTGGCAGGTTCTGCCAGCTGACTGCAGTTCCAGCAGTTCGAGTCTCACCTTCTCAAGGTTGACTCAGCCTTCCATCCTTCTGAGGTGGATAAAATGAGGACACAGATTGTTGGGGGCAATATGCTGACTCTGTAAACTGCTTAGAGACGGCTGTAAAGCACTGTGAAGTGGTATATAAGTCTAAATGCTATTGCTATTGCTATTTTCATCATTTCAAAAAAATAAACCCCCTTTCTCCTACCAAAAACATTTTAAAATATATGAAAACAAAACGTGTTATGCAATACCAGTCCATCCGAGGATCTTATATTGGTACTACACGGAATGTTGATTATTAACTGAAGTTGCTTGGTACAAAATTTGGAGGCCTCTGAGGCACAATACCATTCCTACTAGTTCCAATTCTTGCTACAGTTTGGCCTCAGAGCAAAACACTGGCTTGCAGAGGGAAAGCATAAGAACATAAACAACGTCCTTCTGGATCACATCCCTAGCCCATTTAGTCCAGCAGTTTCTTCTGGCAATGATCAATCAACTGCACAAGGAAGCCCACTAGCCTTCCTGCATATGGCCTTCAAGGCTAATAGCCAAATCCAAAAATATATAGGGAAACATGTACAGAATTTGCAACCTGGCTATGGCAGGAAAGGAATGGTTGCTTCATCCCCCCTGAAGCTAGGAGCAACCAAGTAAATCTAGGTCACATCCATACATTCTCATCCATCTTCTTCCCTCCATCCACGAGAAAGGAGAAAATGATGTTTATATATAAACTGCTGCTGGAACAGCTTTCATTTTCCTGTGCTTTTGCAGCAAAGTTAATAATCTCACTGCCCATGCAAAATATAACATGCATTATTTTCGGGACAATGATTAGTTGCTTAAGGATTGTGGCAGGAAGTATTATCCCTCTCCTAACATATCTCCATGGTGAGCCCAAGGAGGATTATGTGTATTCCATAAAACTTCAACCTTGCCACAAGCAACACAAGTCATGCAATGAAAGAGGCAGGCTCAACAAATTGCGTGTGAAGAGTCTCCCTTCTGCCCCTCAAGCCTCTTCCTCTCTTTTGCTTCCACTCTTGAGAACTCCAGATTGGTATTTTTGGTATCTGCGTGTTTTCCCTTCCATGTGTTGTTTATGCCCTCCTTGCCTTGCCTCCTTGGCCCACAGACTCCTCCTTCACCATACATGCACACAAACATGTGCAGGGAGAAAGAGAGAAAGGAAAAAATCCTTCAATGGCTGTCAAATACAATATAGTACCATTTCCCCCAAAATAAGACATCCCCTGATAATAAGCCCAATCGGGCTTTTGAATGCATGGCAATAAGGCCGAGCGCTTATTTCAGGGTTCAAAAAAATATAAGACAGGGTTTTATTTTCGGGGAAACACGGTAGAACTAAGGCAGTGATGGTGAACCTTTTTTGGCTTGGGTGCCAAAAGGGTGAGCACGCACGCGATAGCGTGTGCATGCGTGCCCACACCCATCATGCAATGCCCCCCCCCGCGCATGTGCACAACCCCCGCTGCCCCCCCGCGCATGCGCACAGGCCTCACTGAGGCCTCCGGACTTCCTGTAGGCCCGTTGGGCTGTTTTTCGCTCTCCCCAGGGTTCAGGAAAGCCTCCTGAAGCCTGGGGATGGCGAAAAATGGCCCAACGGGCCAATCGGAAGTTCAGAAACGAAACGGAAGTAGAGCTGCCCTACTACTTACCTTCAGATAGTTGCAACGAGGCCTCGCACACCTCGGCCCATTTCTTCTGCAGCAAGGTTTTCCTGAAGGCATCTGTAGCCGATAACAGAGCTCTGGATCGATCCGGAGCTCTGTTATCAGCTGCAGAGGCATTTCCTTTTTTTTTTTTCAAATAAGTTTTTTATTTTTAAAACAAAACTTATACATCTTTTATGAAGAAAGTGTTGTCCGGATCCTTTCTCTTACATCATTTCTTATACATACTCAATAATATATCTCATTTTCAATTTCAGCCATATTCTTCTTTTTCCCACAATTTTTTATCCTTATTCATTTTTTTTCTTATACACGCTTATTTAACACATATCATTATATGCCCAATTATTATAAACTCTATTTCTCCAAACACCTTTTAAGTTTCCCTTCTAGTTCTTTAACCCTCCACATTTAAATCTTAAATTAATTTTATAATCAAACACCAATGTTAATTTCAGTCCAATTTCATCTACTGGAGTGTTCCATCATCTATATAATTCATCTTATTTCACTTTTGCATATATATAAAACCATTTTTCACAGTTTTTAGTACTAGTACAATTCATTTTCTTCCTTTCCTTCTCAAACATATTCAAAGTCAACATTATACCATTATTCACCCTTAATTTCTTGTCTTCTTTAACAACCCATTTATTTACCCATTTTTCAATATTAGCTTACTTCCTTTTACAATTAAAATTAATCCCATTTCCTTTTTTCAATTTTATCTTTAAAAATATTTTACTATTTATAGCATTCATCATCTTTTATCTATTTGTTTAGCATACATAAGAAAAAACCATTTTTCCAATAATTAACAATCAAAGATTTTTGGTACTAGTACAATTCTATTAAATCCTATTCACATCTACCCCTACAAAACCTAGTTTTCTTCCTCCCTCCTTAATCTTCCCTTTTTTAACCATTATCTCTTGGTCTCTCTAACATTCCATTTTGTATTAATTTTCTGTTTATCCTTTTATCCCTTTTTCTTGGCTTCTTTTTTTCCTTTTTTTTACTTTATCTGTATTATATCTTTTATTCTGAACCTTTCTAATCGCCTTTCGATAAATTGTTTGTGTGTCCCTCTTCAGATTTTTTCTTCTTTTCTTCTTGCTGTTTCCCTCTTCACCTTTTATCTGTTTCTTTTTTGGAAAGCATTTCCCCTTTTCCCTCTCTACTCTTTCCATAACATTGTAAATCTCAGTAAAATTGTCTAGCTGATTTTCATTTCTATCTTCTTTTTGCTCTTTTTCTACTTCCTGATTCTCATTCACATTCTCTTTTACAAATTCCTCTTCTATCTCTTGTTCTATGTGCTTGCTTGGTTTTTCTGGCTCTATAATATCTTTTAATATTACTTGTGCACTTTTTAACATCCCAAGCAGTTCTTTATACATCCAACATTCCATTTTAAATTTATCAATTTTTCTTTTATATTCAGTTTTAATTTCCAGTTCCAATTTTAATCCAAACCAGTCCCAAAGTCTTAAATTTTCCACAGCCAAGAAAAAACAAAACCAAACAATAAGCCGGAACCAGGCACTCCTTAAAAATTCTCACAATAGTCAACTTATCTTTCCAAGGTCAGCTGTTGTCTGTATTTATTTCTTTTATCTTCCTCTAGGTGTTGTACTCACTTTCCTCCAGTAGATGTCTCTCTCGGATGCAGAGGCATTTCCTAAAGGCCTTTCCTGAAGGCCTCTGTAGCTGATAACAGAGCTCCGGATCGATCTGGAGCTCTGTTATTGGCTGCAGAGGCCTCCAGAAAAGCCTTGCTGCAGAAGAAATGGGCCGAGGTGTGCGAGGCCTGGCTGCAACTGTCCAAAGCCAAAGAAGTTCCTGAAAACCTCTGACAGTGAAAAGGAGGCTGGGGGTGAGCACACAAGTAAACTTCCGGTTGGCCCGTTGGGCCATTTTCGCCATCCCCAGGCTTCAGGAGGCTTTCCTGAAGCCTGGGGAGAGCGAAAACGGCCGAAAAGAACGCCGAAAATCAGCTGGCCAGCACGTGCATGCACACTGGAGCTGACATAGGGCAACGCCTCGTGTGCCCTCAGATATGGCTCCGCATGCCACCTGTGGCACGCGTGCCATAGGTTCGCCTTCACTGAACTAAGAGGTAATTACACACCCGGGATAGCCCAGATGGCTGTTGCAGTGACTGAGGAGTGAAACAAACAAAAGGACAGAGACAAAACGCAGGATCCAAGCTCTTTCCGTTACAATTTTCGTTGGTTCCCTTTCACATGGAGCAGCTTCAGGATATGGGCTTCCTTTCTCCAGCCCAGCACGGCAGTTCCCTTCCGTGAAGAAATATTTTTTTTACAATGGATGTAAATTGAGTCATCATGTTCGTTAAGCAAATCATGTAGTTGTTAAGCAAACCACATGGTTATTAACCCAATCCAGTATATCCAATGGGCGGGTTTTTTTTACCGTATGCAAAAAGAAGTCACAAACTGCAGTCACATGGCTGGGGAATACTTCTGAGGTGGGTAAAATGAGGACCCAGATTGTTGGGGGCAATATGCTAACTCTGTAAACCGCTTAGAGAGGGCTGTAAAGCACTATGAAGTGGTATATAAGTCTAAGTGCTATTGCTATTGCTATTGCTAATACTGCATCCGGTCATAAATGCGAGCCTCTTGCCAAGAGCTCAAAATGCAATCAGGTGACCGCAGGTTGGGGTGGCAGTCATAACTTTGACAACAGATTGTAAGTAGAGTTTTTAAAGTCCATGGTAACTTGCAAAAGGCCTGGCACAACCTGCTTCATGTACATACCTCTGCTTCTACTCCTGGTCCTGCTTCTTCCCATGAAGAGCCATTGCCAACATGCGAGTCTCTCTACTGGGATTATCTGCTGTTTTCATCTCTCCAGTCTTTGCACCGTGGTGGTAGGAGGCAGGAGTGAGCAGCCACTAGGCAGCCCCAGAGTGTAACGGATTGGGTGAATGGCTTTGGGGAACAAGGGGAAGAAATGTTGCCTATGAAACATTCATACATGAAAGGCAGGAGCCCTCAGTTGTTTAATGGTCAGAGAAAGAAACTCTCTAATGGATCAAGCAATTAAAACTGGTGGAAGGAAGTTTGTACTTTCAGACTTGCAAGATTCTGTTAATATAACATTACAGCAAAGTAGATTTAGCTCATCTAGTCGTGTTTCCTGTCTGATTTACCTGGTGTTGTGGCTTGCCCCCGTCCCGTGCAGCTGCTCATGGCTCCGGACGAACAGGAACAGTCCATAGGGTGGCAAGAGCGGTCTGTAGCTCCGGCACTGGAGTCCGAGACCGAAGAGGAAGCAGGGCCAGAGGACGATGCTCAATCAGGGCCTTCTGCACCTCCTCAGCAGGAGTTCAGTGACTCCAGTGAAGAGGAGGGGCCTCTGATTGATGCCAGAGCACGCAGGGCAGCTAGCCGGCAAGAGTGGCTGTGTAGAAGGAGGTCTCCTCGAAGGTAAACTTGCAGGCAGAGGGGCCACGCCCCAAGACTCTATAAGGTTGGCTCACACCGCACACTCTTGCTGGAGACAATTGTTTGTATTCACCTTGGCTGCCGTTTGAACTTCGTTCCAATCAGTTGGATTGACTCCAGTCCGGGCTCTTGGCCAACTCCAGCAAGTAATTGTATTTGATGGACTTAATGACCTGCTTGTGTCTTTCATATTTGGAATCCCGGCCAAAGTGTTCTGTGCTTGAAAACAAACACTTTGGCAAAGAATTAGTCTTCACTTTAATACTAAGCAGTTATTAGTATTAAAGCCTTTTTTGTTTTGAAAAAAGAACAGTGTGTGTGTGTGTGTCACTTTCTGGGGGTTTGCCGCGCTGGGTCACAACACCTGGGGAGGCTGACGCAGAGTGCATGTGGAGATTTTTTAGGTGGCTGCAACCACAGCTCCAACTCTGCAACTCACCCTCTCCCTCCTTTGGTCTGCAGCATTCTCTGCTTGGGCAGTTCTTACCTGCAAAGATGCCATGGTGTCCAGGTCTGCAGGAGGAAAGGCGCTGCCACTGACACTGTTTGCGATGTTCAGCCAAACCGGCCTGGCTATACAAGGGTCCATATTTCCATATTTCCCAGACTAAGCTAGGGTTGGGCTTGATGGGGAGAAGGGCGGAGACAATGATGAAGATCATCTGGGATGGCTGGGGATGGCAATGGCAGCAGAATATAATCACCTCATTATCTAGGCCAGCAGGGTGCAGGGTGACCGAAAGAGCAGACCTGAAGAAGCAGTTGAAGTGAAGGCTGCAATTTGACTCAATTTAATTAATTGCGCACAGTCAATATTGTTTAGGATTTTATAACTCTTATAAACTCTTCAAACTTTTTTTTTCTTTTTCTGTCACAATATAAATTATATTTCAGAGACAACTTTTGATGGTTTTTGAGAGCCAACTTTGAGACTTTCAAGGATACGGCCTGGGAATCCTAGGCTTTGCTTCCTCACTTTTGAGCAACAAGTAGCCTGCCCCATCACACATAATACTAACACTAAAAAGAAGATTTGTTTTTCTCTAAAACATGAGAGAGAACCACCTTATGCTTTCTGAAAATACAGTATGGTAGATAGAGAACTGCTTTACTGGGGGCAGCAGTTGGCTTGAAATATAGAGGTCGGGTTACCAGTAAATCCAGGGTCATCTTCCTTACAGGAACTCGTACATGTCAGTGATAGTGCGAGGATGCAGACGTTTATGTATCCACAATAATAATGGAATTAATGAAGTATCCACAACCTCCAGAAGAAAGCAACTCTGAGGGTCAGCAGTATAGAAAGTATACTCTGTGAGGATAGAACTGAGTGGACATTTTTAACTTAAGATGAAAATTAAGGAAGATTCGTTTTTTAAAAAGGTAAGGATTTTCTCCTGTCCAGCTGTGTCTGACTCTAGAGGGCAGTGCTCATCTCTGTTTCCTAATTGAGGGAGCCAGCATTGTCCGAAGACTCTTCCATGATCGTGTGGCCAGTATGACTATACACAGAGGCGCACTCTACAAATGTCTGAAAAGTTATTACAAAAGGGAGGCCTAAGTCTCATGGACTTAAACTGAAGATTTTGACTGAAAAGTACAGGAAACTCAGATGAAAGAAGGATGGCTAAGATCTTTGCTTGGGAATGGCCTAGAGCAGGGCTGTTAAACTTGCGACCCGCGGGCCGGGTGCGTCATGCACTGGCCACGCCCACGCCCGGTTTAGTGAAGGGGGGGGAAGTCCTGATACGTCACGTGACACTGCCATGACGACGGTTTGACATCCCTGGCCTAGAGTAATGATTTGCAGCATCAAACAGGATTGGAGTAAATTCTACCATTCTGTGAGGCCCTGAAGACAAAAGTAGTGATAGATGTCATTGTTGACCACAGGATAAGCCTACTGACAAGAACTTTCACAGCAAAATTAACCATTTTTCTATCCTTGACAATTCAAACTAGGCCAATTTTTTTAAAAAATTGAACTGTTGATTTTTCACATCAGTTGGTACCAATTTGGAGAAACCTTTGGAAGATCACAAGTAGATTCCCACTAATTGAACTGTCAACTGTAGGATTCCCCTCCCCATCCCAAAGTCACAAGCAAATGTGTGGGGAGAGAGTCAGAAATTTGGGGAAACTGCCACAATTTGTTCCTGCTCAGCACGGACAACCTGACAGCCAGTTGGTC
Organism: Thermophis baileyi; assembly: GCA_003457575.1. NCBI lineage: Eukaryota > Metazoa > Chordata > Lepidosauria > Squamata > Dipsadidae > Thermophis > Thermophis baileyi. The sequence goes on from QLTV01000974.1 coordinate 9,070,834, forward strand.
CAAACAAAACCTAGAGCAAGTTCTGGCAAGGCTCCTGCTTTGCCTGAACAAGTCCATCTACAAGCCAGAGGCCTGTCAGAACTCTGTCCTGTTCTCCATGGACAAGGTGGTTGTTGGCTTGAGGAAGAAAATCAACATATAAAGCCCAGAGCATAGTTTTACAGGTCTCCTGGGCAAGCCTTGTGTCTTGTTTACCTATAGTTGAATCACAGCCAGAACACATTCCCACTTTACATGAGCAAATAGGAAAACAATTTTCCTATAGTTGCTGCAATTAAAAAAAAAAACCAAGAATTGATCCAAACCAAATGTGGAAGAAGGAATAAGAGTGGCTACCTCAAAAATAAACTGCCCATTTCAGAAATACAGGTAGTCCTCGACTTACAAGAGTTCATTTAGTGACCGTTCAATGTTACAACAGCACTGAAAAATGTGACCTATGACCATTTTTCACAGTTACGACCTTTGTAGCATCATTGATCATGTGATCAAAATTCAGATGCTTGGCAACTGACTCTTATTTCTGACAGCTGCAGTGTCCCAAGGTCATGTGATCACCTTTTGTGACCTTACAAGCAAAGTCAATGGGAAAGACAGATTCACTTAACAATTGGTTTACTAATTTATCAACTGCAGTGATTCACTTAACAACTGCGGCAAAAAAGATCATAAAATGGGGCAAAACTCACTTAACAAATGTCTCGCTTAGCAACAGAAATTTTGGGCTCAATTGTGGTCGTAAGTCAAGGACTACGCAAGCTCATCCTTCCAATTAAAAACATAACTTTAAACTTTATTATTTTATGGTTTATTTCCCATGAAATTGCTTCATTTTATCTAGTTGCAAAGCTTTATCTTTCTTTTACTTGATATATAAAGTAGATTAACAGTAAACTATTAAAAGTAGAATATTTATTTCTTAGTGAGATTTCTCACATAAAAGACCAACTCCCACATTAAAGGCTATTATGGTATCATAATAACTTTTGCTTCTTTAAGTCAATTGTAGCTTAATTTAAAGAAGGGATATACTCTTGTGAAATTTGAGTAGCACTAATATCATGAAACCTAGAGTATGGGAGTGAAAAGGAAAAGAAGGCTGGGAAATGCATGCTATCAGCACTTCTCCACTTTACTCAATGAACAAACTGCCATTAAATGAGTACTTTATTGGTGGAAGGAAGAAAGGAAGGAAAACTTACTATGTTTCTCCTCTTAGGTATTCCTAAGGCTCTTGACTCATCAGGTTTTGCTGTTGTTGTCATGCTATCTCTCAAACGTCTTATGTTCCCCTTCCCCCAAACAATTGCTGGCTGCAGCATCCCACAATCAACATACTCCTTCATCCAGAAGCAAGACGCTTGAATGTCCATACATTACACTGCAATAATATTATCTCCTTCAGGTCAAGTACATATGGAGTAGAAAAGTGATTTGCCACTGTCATCTTCTAAGATGTTCCTTCAACTGTCCTGGGATTTACTAGTAGCTTCCTATCCAACTAATAATTAAGCCAAATTCTGCCTGCCAGCAGTTAGATGTTTAGATGTTATCTTAAATAGCAATAGCAATAGCACTTAGACTTATATACTGCCCTCTCTAAGCGGTTTACAGAGTCAGCATATTGCCCCCGACATTCTGGGTCCTCATTTTACCGACCTTGGAAGGATGGAAGGCTGAGTCAACTTTGAGCTGGTGAGAATCGAACTGCTGGCAGGCAGCAGAATTAGCCAGTGCATCACCATGGCTCCATGTTAAAACTCATCAAAAGAGGCTCATTTTTCAGGGATGCACAAAACAGCTTTAGTTAATACCAGTACTGGCCTGACTCTCTTGCCTTTTTGACAACAACAAAAACACATAATATATAACTTGTCAAATGTAATCTTATATTGGCTTAGTTTTTTAAAATGTGACTTTAATCTTAATCCTTCAATGGTCTTGTGCAAATTGCTTCTTCCTTTTTCCATTGTTTTTATCCAATTTGTGGGAAAATGAGAGAACTATTATTAATATAGCATTGGCAGTACTTGTTCTCCACCTTCAGCAAACTGCCAAATCTCAAATATATGGGAAAATAGATTCTTCTGTTTTGGGCTATCATATAACAATGTGTAATTCTGAAATGTGGAACTGGCTATAAAAGATAGGTAACTGACAACAGTTATCTCAAGCAATAAAATTTCCCCCCACTGTACTTCCTGTTGACAGGAATTATCTATGAGTCAGGGAAGTCAATAGCCTGCTGGCAGGATGGAACAGTATTTGTGACAGCATAGAAGCATTTGTATTTTATGCTCCAGAAATTAATAATTTCTTTTAATCCATGCTGCTGCCATGGTTAGAATGCAGGCAAACTCTGCCCACTACCAGGAGTTCAATCCTGACCAACTCAAGGTTGATTCAGCCTTCCATCCTTCCGAGGTCTGTAAAATGAGGACCCAGATTGTTGGGGGCAATAGGCTGACACTGTAAACCGCTCAGAGAGGGCTGTAAAGTACTGTGGAATGATGTATGAGTCTAAGTACTATTGCTATTGCTATTCCAGGTACAGAGAAGGGAAAATGTGGCATTTAGATGGATGGGAACTTCATTCCCCTCTACAAGAAATAAAGCCAAAGATTATTAGATGGTATGATTAATACAGAGGAAACCCAACTGGAAAAAAATCTTGATTGCCCAATTGTTACATTGGGATTTAGGGGAAAATATTATTTAATTCTAATAGGATAGTACAAGCTAAAAGCCAATAGGTTAATGGTATAGAGTTGTATGGACAAAGGCTTGAAGAAGGTATGTGGCAGCCATTAGGATAACATGAACTTAGCCCAGAAAAATGGGAAGGAATAAGAATGAAACTAAAGATTGCTCCACCTTGACTTTCTTTAGTATAAGAGAGAGGGAAACAGAAATTCTTTGAAGCTTTCAAGATTGTTATTATAGCCTATGTTAATAAAGTGTAGTCTTAGAATTTCTTTTGATATCTGACTTGATCTGCTTCCAAGAATTGGAAATATGATAATATTCCATGATAACTTGTACCAGAAGAAATTACCTTAGAAAAGGAATCTAACAGCCCATATGCTTTGACTACCAGATTTTTGATCTTATCCACACCCCAATTTGATAATAATAAAAATAATCAGAAGGAACATTTGGGATCATCTACAGCAAGGGTGTCAAACACAAGGCCCGCGGGCCAGATCCGGCCCACGATGTGGTTGGATCCGGCCCACGGGGCCATCCTGGAAAATGTAAGGGACTGGCCCACGTGGCTTCAGCCGGGTCTACCCAATGCAAAGAGGAAACATCGGGCCAGTGTGGCTTCGGCCTGGTCTACCCAATGCGAAGAGGAAACATCGAGCCAGTGTGGCTTTCGCCCGGTCTACCCAATGCAAAGAGGAAACATGCCAGCAGTTTGGGGAGTGGCGTCAAGCTGGCCATGCCCACCCAGTTGGCCACGCCCACCCAGTCAGCAACGGCCAGTGAGTGGCGTGAAACTGGCCATGCCCACCCAGTTGGCCACACCCACCCAGTCGGCCACGCCCATCCAGCCCCCCGAGATCAACCACAGCCCTGATGCGGTCCTCAATGAAATTGAGTTTGACACCCCTGATCTACAGCACAGGTGGAAAACTTGATCGTGTCACGTGACATATTGTGACGTATCGTGACGTTTTTGCCTTTGTGGAGCCGGGGTGGGCATGGCCTGCGCGTGACGCATCTGGGCCGTGGGCCGCCAGTTTGACAGGCCTGATCTATAGTGTTCTGTTCCTATGCTCTCAACAGAGCTCTTATTATTTCACATCTTTTTCTAACTCTGAACCTGTGCTTCATTCATTCATTCATTTTTTCCTACCCTTTGACAAAGATGATCTAATAAATGGTTTCTCCCTTCATCCTTCTTCTTCTTAACAGCTCTTGCTAGGTTAAGGCAATCTGATGACCCTCAATGTGGCTTGGAGACCACCACATTGTGACAATGTGGTGGTCTCCAAGTGCATTGGGACAACAGTCCTCCAGACCAGAGATCTCCAACCTTGGCAACTTTAAGACTTGTGGACTTCAACTCCCAGAATTCCTCAGCCTTGCTTGGACTGTCAGGACATGGGTAAGCCATCTCTTCCACTCATGTGGCTGTTTTATCAGTACAGGAATCCTTACAGCTCTGTTAAAAATGAGTATTTTTTCTTCTTCTCAAAACCTGAAAGGAATTCCCTTCAGAACAATTATATCTTTACAATCAAGTGATCTGCGTACTAATAACGAATATCTTCCTGCATAAGTATATAAATTGTGGTTGAAAATGAATCAGGAGGATGAATATGTTAAAGATTGTATGATTAAATGGGCAAAAATGTTTAAATATAGTATTATGTTAGGACAATATGTGGACTAATTATTTTATTTATTATTAATTATTTATTTATTTCCATGCTGTCCGTCTCCCCTACAAGGTGACTTTGGGCGGCTTATGAATTATAGAAAGAAGTGAAAAATAATTAAAAGATTAAAATGAACCAACATTAAAATATCATTAAAACCTGTGCTAAAATTAATTGAAATTCTCATTGAATTATAATTTGAAAGCATTTTTTATAATCTTTTTACCACTGGTATTTAACTCCTGAGCAATGTATAAGGGATTATCAAATAAGGGTTGCAAATGTAATCAATGTGAAGGTACTTTTTAAATCTTTGTTGGACATGTAAGGATGGCAAGAGATATTGGGACTGGAGGTGTGGCTTGATTCAGAAAATATTAAAAATGGATGTAAAACTGAAAGCATTTCTTTTAAGTATTAGGGCTAAGCAGATTGAAAGAAAACAAGGAACTTTGTTTTTGTATATGACAACAGTGGCAAGACTTTTATACGCAGGGAGGTAGGAAAATGCACAAAGTCCCACAAATGAACAGTGGTTCATGAAAGAGTGGATCATGAAACTAATAGAACTGGCAAAATTGACTACTTTATTTTTATTTTTATTTACTATTAAATTTATATGCAGTCCATCTCAATATCAAGCAACTCTGGGTGGCTTACTTTGATGAAAAAATAAAAGTTTATGTAGCCAATCCACTTTTGTACGCCTTGCTTGAGAAAAATAAAACTGAGGTTTTGGTTTTAGGACTTGATAATTGTTATGATTATAGAAATATTGTGATTTATTTATTTATTTATTTATTTATTCATTCATTCATTCATTCATTCATTTATAAAACTTAGATTGCTGCCTACTCGCACACGGTGACTCAAAGCGGCTTACAAGTACATAAAAGCACAATATAAAAGAAATAAGAAATAATAAAAAATAAAAAAAACCCTCCTACCCACACCCACCCCGGGACAATACACATTCATACCAGCCATTTAATGGGCTCCATCCCGCTCTGGGTTCCCCAGGCCCGCTGGCAAAACCTCTGGGTTCCCCAGGCCTTCTGAAAGAATGTTAGCATGGGGGCCAGTCTAATTTCTGGAGGGATGATGTTCCAGAGAGAGGGAGCCACCATGCCGAAGGCCCTTTTTCTGGGTCCCTAGGGGATGGGACCTGCAACATTTCTTGCCTCGTACTCTAGTGGGTTGGGTAGATGTGACCCAGTGGTGAAATCCAATTTTTTTACTACCGGTTCTGTGGGCGTAGCTTGGTGGGCATGGTGTGGCTTGGTGGGCGTGGCTTGGGCATGGCAGGGGAAGGATACTGCAAAATCTCCATTCCCTCCCCACTCCTGGGGGAAGGATATTGCAAAATCTCCATTCTCTCCCCACTCCTGGGGGAAGGATATTGCAAAATCTCCATTCCCTCCCCACTCCTGGGGGAAGGATATTGCAAAATCTCCATTCTCTCCCCACTCCAGGGGAAGGATACTGCAAAATCCCCATTCCCTCCCCACTCCAGGGGAAGGATACTGCAAAATCCCCATTCCCTCCCCACTCCAGGGAGAAGGATATTGCAAAATCTCCATTCCCTCCCCACTCCAGGGGAAGGATACTGCAAAATCCCCATTCCCTCCCCACTCCTGGGGGAAGGATAGTGCAAAATCTCCATTCCCTCCCCACTCCTGGGGGAAGGATATTGCAAAATCTCCATTCCCTCCCCACTCCTGGGGGAAGGATACTCCAAAATCCCCATTCCCTCCCCACTCCAGGGGAAGGATACTTCAAAATCCCCATTCCCTCCCCACTCCAGGGAGAAGGATATTGCAAAATCTCCATTCCCTCCCCACTCCAGGGGAAGGATACTGCAAAATCCCCATTCCCTCCCCACTCCTGGGGGAAGGATATTGCAAAATCTCCATTCCCACCCCACTCTGGGGCCAGCCAGAGGTGGTATTTGTTGGTTCTCCGAACTACTCACAATTTCCGCTACCAGTTCTCTGAACTACTCAAAATTTCCGCTACCGGTTCTCCAGAACCTGTCAGAACCTGCTGGATTTCACCCCTGATGTGACCGGCAAGAGATGGTCCCTCAGATAACCTGGTCCCAAGCCATGAAGAGCTTTAAAGGTGGCAACCAGCACCTTGAATTGCACCCGGATGCAAATCGGCAACCAATGCAGCTCCCGCAGGAGGGGTGATACATGTGCACACCGTACTCTGCACAAAACCATGCGGGCGGCTGCATTTTGCACCAACTGGAGCTTCCAGATGCTTTTCAGGGGCAGTCCAATGTAGAGAGTGTTGCATTAGTCAAGAGGGGAGATGACTATATTGAGAGGGAGACCAAAGGAGGGAGAGAGAGGTGGGGGGAGAGAGAGAGTATACTGCTAAGGTTTATGTTCGAATAAATGGTTACTTTGCTATATAGGTTTTTTTTTGGGGGGGGGAGGGTTGGATTGTGAAGTTTGTATAATTGATGGTTCGTAATATTTTGTTTTAATTTAGAATAAGAGGTACCGTAATTTTATTATATATTTGTATCTGTACTGAAGAAAGCCCAGAGTCAAATGTCAACTTTTTACTCTTAACTTTTTTCTCCTTTGATCCCTCCCTTTTTGAATCTTTTCTGTGTTTGTTACTTTGTATTTTTAATCTTTCTCTGATACTTTATAAAGTTGGTTTTAAAAAGAATCCTTCCATTTCTATCTTTATATCAAAAGAGAAAAATAATAAACAAATACTTGTTTTGAGGTTTCCATTCACATTGCATTGCAAAATGCCGTGTATTGAGCCACTGGAAGAAGCATAATAACCATCTCAATTTAGCGAATGTTTCATCTTTAATAATCTGCCAGGTTCTAAGTGTTGCAAGTTGCTTTGGCTCATTTGGAAGCCCTGTTAACAAACAGAGAACAAAGAAAATGTTGCTCTCTCGAATCATGTTGTTCTGTTTATTTACATAAACAACCACATAGTATCTGAGTCACACATGTGCACAAAGACGTTTGATTTTATACAGATAGAATTAGAGGGAGCACATATAATTTTATTGTTTAACATAATTCATACTAAGTACACTAAGCTCCCATTTTAACAAAACAGAAGTAAACTATGATTATTGGGTGTGATATAGCTACGGGGAAATACCTTTAAAATAATCTATATAATATTATAGATTATAATCATCTATAATCTATATAATCTCTGTCTGTTTGTAACCGTTATCTTAAACATTCCATCATACAGAGACAATTTTTAAAGTAAGATAATTCAAAAGGGCAAACATAAAGAATGTGTCCAAAATCCAAGACCTATTACTCCTGTGGAATTAAAATTTCCAGGATCTTCAGAACAGTTATATTCACAAACTTGTGGCTACTGCAGGTCCTTATCACAAAGTCAATGGGGAATCTGGCAGGAAGTTAGAAATCACTCCTGCTCCTATTAGTTTTTTTGCCCACCCAAGGTCATTCTGTTTCTTTGTTTAGGTAAGGAAATACCTCTGAAACATGACCCAATGGGTCATAGTTGTCTACTCTGTCATAAAAACTGCTCTTGGTGCATCATCAGAACTAATTCCCTTACTATTTTAATTCCTTTGTAATATATAGCTGTGAACAAGGGTGTTTTACCAGAACTCTTCTGCATGACAAATTCTATGACAAGTACAAATATAAACAAGAAGACAGAATAATGAGAAGGTGATAATGAAAACCTCAGAGTATTTTTGTAGAATTTGCTGGAAGCAAAATGTTAATTATGATTCTGCACTGCATCTCAAATAACCATATCTCAACTGCTGTCTTTCAGCACTCAGTTTCCATTAAAACAGCACTTTGTACAGAGTTAGGCAAGGGGTGTCTTCTGGGTATTTTAGAAAATAGTTCCCATAAATCAGTGGTGAAATCCAATTTTTTTTTACTACCGGTTCTGTGGGCGTGGCTTGGTGGCGTGGCAGGGGAAGGATACTGCAAAATCTCCATTCCCACCCCACTCCAGGGGAAGGATACTGCAAAATCCCCATTCCCACCCCACTCTGGGGCCAGCCAGAGGTGGTATTTGCCAGTTCTCCAAACTACTCAAAATTTCCGCTACTGGTTCTCTGAACTACTCAAAATTTCTACTACCGGTTCTCCAGAACCTGTCAGAACCTGCTGGATTTCACCCCTGCCATAAATCCCAGCAAATATGGCTAAAATTCAAGACCTTTGAGGACATCAGTTTTCTTACCTTCGTTTATACTGGGATAGGCTGCAAAGTTTTCTTATACTTACCTTCTGCAATGTATTGCAGAGTAAGGACACAAAACAAGGAGCGCAGTGACTCTGCGGTTAGAATGGAGACTTGTCGATCAGCAAGTCCAGGTTCAAGACCCGGGTACTGCATGGGGAGGTGAACTCCCACCACTCACTCCAGCTTCTGTCCACCTAGCAAGTACGAAGGCATGTGTAAATGTGAGTAGATGAATAGATATCACTTCTGTGGAACTCATGCGGGGATGGGAAGGGAGCCCCCACCTCTCAACCCAAAAGCACCTTGATGGCTGCTTTCGGGTCCCGTCGGATGCCGAACATCTAACTGTCTCCAACACTGTAAACTCCCAGCTTTCTGTAAAATTGCCCTACAGTAAATAACAAATAAATAAGAACACAAAATTACAGTTAACAAAGAATAAATAAGGTCTTTTAAGTCATAGTATGCACTGTACATATATTCAGCAACACCATTATTTATGCTTTCCCTTCAATCACACAAAGATGCACAAAGTTTTCAGATATTACTTAAGAGACTGGTCCAGGAGAAGAGCCTTTTCTGCTGTGGCTGCTGCCCTTTGGAACATTCTCCCCAACCCCACCCCAAGGTGAGATCTCTCCCACCCCTCTGACCTTCCATAAAGACATAAAGACCTGGTTCTGCCAGTTGGCCTGGGGCCCCAATGGGGTGCATCACACTGGAGGTGGCTGATGGATTAAGACAAGGGATCCCACTTTCCCTCATGTGCATCTGTTGCTTTCCTCCCCATTTTTTTATCCTAAATTATTATTATTACTGTTACTGAGGTTTTACTGTTTTATTATTTTATATACCCTTTTGCCACCAAATAAGGTGGCAAATAAGTTTAATAAATGAAATAAATAAATAAATAAATAAATAAATAAATAAATAAAGCCACATTGTTTATTCAATAATCTATGGTTATATGCAAGTCTGGAAAGAAAAGGAAACTGCTACTGCAAAAAAAGTATAGTAAGCATGCATATACACACAGGTTGCAGTTAAAAAAAACTTTAATTAGCTGGTGAAATGTTATTTGCGTTTGTTTCTTTTGTTTGTCTATGCAGCATGATCAGGGGTGTGGGTTTTTTTTTCTTTTTTTGGGTTTTTTTTTTGTTTTTGTTTTTTTGTTTTTTAATATTGGGTTTTTATCTTTGTAAGCTGCCCAGAGTCACTGAAAGTGAGTTGGGTACACATATAAATTTTCATAAATAAATAAATATGTACATCTCAATTATTTGGTGCTATATTCATTGATCTCTTATTAAGCATGAATACTTGTTAGTCAATCCCTACAGTTGCATTGTCTTCAGAAACCCATTTTGCCATTAAGGAGACAAAGAAGGAAGGCAGTGCCACACAGAATACATGTCATTAATATTATGGAAACATTCCAAACATCAACCAAGATAACTCTAAGTAGGAAGAAGCCATGAATAGTCTAGCTAGCAGGACATTCAAGGACTTCTTGAAGACCTGTGAGTCAGATGCTGCTGAGAGCAAAGAGGAAGGAAAGGGCAATTTAATTTAATTTAATTTACTTCTGGATCCTCAAGCATCTTAATTAGGTGGTTACTTATTTCAGTACAAGACTTTGCTTCTTAGTCGAAGCTATCTCTATCAGTAATTGTTTCTAAATATAGGTTGACATTTCTCATCCCACTCCACTTAAGCATTGCCTCAAGACAATTCATAATCTATGTAACATCTCTCCTGGAGCACTTCTACCTGATCAACACAACAGTAGGCACAAACAAAAACAAGAATCCAAGGAAAACCCAAGCCTGAAAAAGCCACTTGTGACTCACAATTGTGACAGATCTTCTTGGAATCCCTGCTCCATTGGAAAACAACTAAGGCTAACATGCCTTATGGTGATTATGCTAATAGCAATAGCAATAGCACTTAGACTTATATACTGCTTCACAGTGCTTTACAGCCCTCTCTAAGCGGTTTACAGAGTCAGCATATTGCCCCCAACAATCTGGGTCCTCATTTTACCCACCTCGGAAGGATGGAAGGCTGAGTCAACCTAATGGAATTCATATGCTGTAAATGCAGATTGTTTAGTATTGTAATGCAATGGAACATTGGAAATGTTATCTCTATGAAATTAAAAGAAAGATCTCAACTTTTATTTTAATTAAAACTGAAAATGTGCAAATATTATCTCTCACTTTCAGACAGTAAAAGCTGGTACTGAAGTTAAGCAGCTTATGCACTTGAATCTAGGCCTACTGAACTCATTCAGCATTTAGGCTATTGAAAGGAATATCTATCTGGTTTAGTTCCAAGCTGGGAGAAAGATCCTAGAAATAAAATGGAGGCTGGAGGCTGATTGGAAAGAAAGGTCCATTTATTGATGAACAGAACCACCAGGGTTTGTGGTTCTGGTGCAGCTGACCAACTGGTTTGATGAGTACATGGATTTTTATAAGTTTCAGAGATGCTGCTAAGGGGGTTGTGCAATGTCTGAAATGCCCTTAGGAGATTGTGCAATGTAGTGAGATCTGTGTCTTCTGCTAAATAGCAGTGTGTTAATCCTATTATGTCGTGAAGGGTCATGTCCTGTTCTTCTTAATCCCATCATCCTGGAGCTGAAGGTCTTTTGTTTTGTAGATAGGCTGGCCCAGTCTTTCTTAATGGGCACAAAATATCTGCTGGAGGGGGGTCGGTATTAAGAAAGACTGAGTCTGCCTTCTGTCTTTAAGAGCATGTTTCTCCATTTCTCCCTTTGGGGAAATATAATATTCTGCCTTTTTAATATTTCCCAAAATATTTCATTCTTCGGGGGGGGGGGGCTTCTCACAAGGCTTTTCAATCTCTTCTTTGGAAGTACATGAAAAGGAACAGTTGAGCTGCATATTTGAGACTCAGATATACTGGATCCATGCTTTTAGTCATTTTAAACCATACCAGCAAATCAAAGGAACACCCATAGGATCACCACTCACTCTCAGGACTCATAGCAGAGACTGCAATGCAATTATAAAATGCAACTATAGTTCTAGGAACTATAAAACATCCACACGTAAAACCAGAAGTTTGGATACAATCACACAAAAGTATGGATGCAACCACACTTACAACCAAAATTATGGATCTCTAAGCAAACAACCAAGCTCAGAGAGTACCAAGGACGTCACAATGTAAACTCCAACATTGTGATAGATTGTCTATTGTTCATTTTCCAACATTAGGTAAAGGTAAAGGTTCCCCCGCCCGCACATGTGTGCTAGTCATTTTCCGGCTTTAGGAGCGGTGCTCATCTCCGTTTCTAAGCCGAAGAGCCAGCGCTGTCCGAAGACATTTCCATGGTCATGTAGCCGGCATGACTAAACGCCGAAGGTGCACGGAGCGCTGTTACCTTCCCACCAAAGGTGGTCCCTATTTTTCTACTTGCATTTTTACATGCTTTCGAACTGCTAGGTTGGCAGAAGCTGGGGCAAGTAACGGGAGCTCACTCTGTTAAGCGGTGCTAGGGATTCGAACTGCTGAACTGCTGACCTTCTGATTGACAAGCTCAGCGCCTTAGCCACTGAGCCACCTTTCCAACATTAGTAAACTACTATTTATATTGAAAGAAATTTCATATTCATAGCCTTACGTTTGTCATCAAATTAGTAGTAAAAAAAAACCTTTTTAACCTTCAGTACTTCAGAATGTCTTTTCCATTTCAGTTATGGCTTCAGCTGCTTTTGTACTTCAATGAATGATCCTGCAATCTTTGGAGAAAATGATGATGATGTTATTCATTCAGTCGGCTCCGACTCTTGGTGATTCTATGGGCCAGGTCTCTCCACATCTTCCAATCTTGCATTGCTTCTTTGAGTTTTTCTATGCTCTTGCTGGTGTTAGATTTGATGTTGTACAGCCATTGTGTTCTTTGGAGGCCTGGTTTCCTTTTACCACTAACTCTTCCCAACATAATTACTTTCTCCAATGAATTCCCCTGCATGACATGGCTAAAACAAATGAGATGCAGAGTGGACAGCTAGTCCTTAGTTAAAATTGGATTTGATGAATTAAACTACATTATTGTTGTTATTTGGATATGAAAATGATATTATGATTTGAAAATAAATGTCCCATATAAAATTGAAATGCTTACAACAAGAGAACGCTTAGAACTCATTATCCTTAATCACTGGGATGGAAACTGTGTCAGAAAATCAGCACAGATAATAATTTAGTTCGGCAGAGCTCACCAATTCAAGCAGGGTTTTTTCTATTCATAGTGGAATGTAGGATTTATATTTTATGAAAACTATGAATGTTTAGTTAATGTAATAGGGATACTAAGGTTATACAGTATTGTGGGTGAACCAGTGATCAAAATAACTACCAATAATAAACTGGAAAATAAGATAAAATAATAATGAAAATGTAAAAACACAGATGTTAAAAATACTTAATCAAGAGTAAGCACCAATTTAACTTTAGAGTGTTCATAACTGACCTCTTAGAACAGGGGTCTGCAACCTTAAACACTCAAAGAGCCACTTGGACCCGTTTCCCACAGAAAACAAAACACTGGGAGCCACAAAACCTGGGTGGGCGTGGCCAACTCAACATCACTCCCACCCAGTCACATGACCCGCCCCAGCCACGCCTACCCAGGTTTTGTGGCTCTGGGTGTTTTCTGTGGGAAATGGGTTTCTCTCTCTCTCCCTCTCTCTCTCTCTCTCTCTCTCTCTCTCTCTGTTTTTTCCTCTCCCTTCCTCGCTTGAATTCAGCCATTAGGATAAATGACATGAAGTTTTCTTGTGGTGATTTTTGTTTGTTTGTTTTCTTTCCTTTCCAAACTGATCCGTTGATGGGTACAGCAAAAGGAGAGTTTTGAACCCAAGAGGGAGTCAGTAGAAAGGGATCCTGCAAACT
>QLTV01000974.1:9105604-9158892 GCA_003457575.1 Thermophis baileyi
TTAACTTACCACTAAGCATTTATTAGTGATAAAGCCTTCTTTATTTTGGACAACAGTGTGTGTGTGTCGTTTCCTGGGGGGTTTGTTGCGCTGGGTCACAACACTTTGCGGGGAGTCTGTTTCTTTCTTCTGTGAAGGCCAGGTCAGAACACCAATATAGATCCCTACTGTTTTATCTGAGATGAACCCCACACATATTTGGGTGTCTTTGCTGGGAATATACTCTCTTTGCACACACTCCTGATGTTCTTTGCTCATCATTTGCAAGAACACTTCACCAGCACCAGCAGCACAATGGAGAAGCAAAGTAGGACATGGGTGGGTGGGATGGGGGGCTAACAGATGTACAGAAGTCAATATAATGTTTTAATTAAGACTTGAAAATTGTTGTATTCACTAAGGCTATTAGACCTAGGATTCACAGTTCTCAACTACATACATCAACTTCTGTGATAATTGCTCACTGGTAAAATGTATCTCCATACAGTGGTGTAACTAGAGCTGGATTTAAAAACTGAAATAATATGGCTCTGCATAACTGGCATCAAGATATGGCCTGTAGACACATATATGTGAGTTTCTTGAAGTCATGAGTGTACAATGTACATAATGACAACATATGTTCCTTTTACATTTATGACCACAGGATGGTAGCCAAGAGTTACAGAATGTCCTTTTATCTCTTTAGAATCCCATAGTAGTTATCCAGATTTCTGCAATACAGCTATTCTCACCTTCGGGGAAGAAACCTAGGGGATGAATCAAATCCTCAGCACCTATTCCAAAGCATTAACCTTTAGAGTATCTGCAATATCCAGCCCCATCTCACATAGGTAATTAGGTTTAAGTGCTCTTATAATGGAGATAGCAGTAAATGTAGGCACTGTTGTGCTAGAGGTCTATACTCTTGCATGTACTTATCTGAGAATAAACCATTTGAACACAGTAATAAATCATTCAAATTAAGTAGCAGGCAGGGAATTATGATGCATGTTTCACAAAAGTTCTAGGTGTAGTTAACCTGGAAATAATTCAGATGTTCAACAAGATATCTGAGATACAGGCAGAAACGGTGTATTTAAACTATGCGTTGATATGTGACTTTACTAAAGAATAATAGGGGAACATGCAGATCATATAATCTTTGGAAAGCTTTACATAGTCACAGAGTAAAATTAATAGGGTATATTTGGAGAAGATCTGAAATTCTGAAAATAAAACAATATGATTTGGTGCGAGGAGTGTTTTTATTTTGCTTATTCTGTTACAGACTCCAACATCTACAAAATTAAGCAGCAAATACATTATTTTTATAGATTTTTTTTTAAGTAAGAGGTTTTTTTCAGAATGTTCACTATCATGGCACTTTGAGAATGAGTCAACTATAACTGAAATATTTTAAAAGTAAATTGAAAACTTGGAATATAGAACATCTACAGGTAGTTCACTAGAACACGAGAAACAAATGTTCGTATAGGATATGTTGTACACTAAAAGAATATTTCTAGGGGGAAATGATTATGTCAAAGTTCTGGTTATCCCTTAAAAAAGGTAATCACAGCTGTGCAAAAGGCAAGCGGGACACTGGCGTAAATTACTCTGGAAACACATTGGAAACACGACCAATGGCAGTCTCCTATTCCTCTAACTATGGCATGAAATATTTTTTATATGACCTCCTTATGATATTTCTTTGTCTTATCCCCAGCCCACATTTCAATCAGTTTAAAGCTATCTTTAGCTGTTCCAGTTTCAAAATATTATTTCTCTCTTCTCTTCTGACACTTTCTGCTATGGAGACAATTTAGCATGCTCCCTCAACTATATGGTTGAAGACGTCATCATGCCTGGGATCCTATTGGGCAATTTTGGGTCTGCAGTCCTGTCTCCTCCTCTCCAGTCACTGAGCACTGCCATCTATGACCATGTGGGCTTGGCCTAAAGGAGAAAGAGAAACAGCTGGCTTCTGCAAAAGCATTTGTCCAAGTAACAAGTGCTTGCCAAAGTTCTATTCAGTCTTAAGCAAGTTCCTAATACGTACAAGTTGTGCACTTTTTTTTTTTTTGAAAGAGTGCTATGCCTTTTTTTTTTTTTTACAGGTTTAGCCCTCTTCTATAACACTATATTTGGAAAACTATACCAGTGTTCAAAAAAACAAGACTTTTGAGGGCTTTACTCAAGATTAGTTGAAATGGGGAAAGAGACCCAGTTCCTGCCAGGCATAATGTCACCATTACAGTTTTTTCACTGCTTCTCTAATAAGGGGTTTGGTTTAGCTTGTTTTCTTTTCATTTATTAAATGTACAGTATATGCCACCGGTCTCACTGCCCCACATTATTACTATTTTTATTGTTTTGGTTGAAGGGTTGATGCCATTTTGTCTAATCCATAAACTACAATCTCACGCTATTGGCCATAACCATTCACGGCTGGCACCGTTGTCCCCTTGTAGAACAAATCAAGGATGTGGCTCGCTTGTCATCAATCGTTCTCTCCTGCTTTATGCCAGGTCTCTCCTCCACACCTGATTGGCTTATTGGAGGACAGGTCATCGCTACAGAGGAGGAGAAGTGAGATGAAGTAGAGAATAGGACTGATCAAAAGCTCCTTTCAGTTGTCCTCTGTGTCTCTGATCTGTCAATTGGACTAGTTTTGAACATGGCTCTAGCACCAAAGAATGCTAGACCTGTGTTCAGAAATAACCCTATTGGCAGGTCACAGGACCAGAACACTCCCTCACTTGGTGCTTGCTAGACAAGTAATTTTAAGAGGTGAATAAACCTGCCATTCCAAGCAGCTGTCTACATGTGCCCAAGTCAACCCACAACATTAAGAGGAGCTATTGGTGGTTGCTTTTCCCATCAGCAGGTGACACTCAAGGGGAAGGAAAGCAAAGGAGAGAAAATCCGCTGCTCACTTTCCTTAACTTGGCACATACTAACATTCTCACCAGGCTAGTTATTGAGTCAGAATAGGATCTGGCCATTCAGGCCGTAGAGTTATATTTTTCTGCCACTTCACAGACTGGTGGATTACACCTTTGCACGGCTTTCAGGCTGAGTTCAGAGAATTCCAAGGCAGACCAGCTTAACTAAAGTAGCATTGTGGAAGTTGATACACAAAAGAAACATTCAAGCCAAAGCCTGCTCTGCATTGTTGCCCAACAGATTTCCCTCAAGTCATAGAACAATAACAACAACAATGTTGGTAATTGAATAGTCTAGCTAGGATAGTTTCCAGTTTATCTAAGGCAACAGCCTTGTTGGGGGCGGGGATTAGCTTTCCTATGCTGGACTAAGGAAAATGTGAAACCCATTTTTCTCTATAGCAGATTTCATTCCCTCCCTGCTCTCCCCACCCCTCACAACACTGCCATGCTTAGTGTTGCATTGTGCCACTCCTTGCAAAGAACAGGCTCTGAGAGTTCCACCTCTACTATCAAGATACCTATCTCTTCCCTCCTTGTGGGAAAAGCAGGAAAGTTCACTAACTCAGCTGGAATGTCAAGTAAATTCTTTTCTTTGCTCCAGTCACTGTACCATCCCTGTCTAAATGAATGTGGGAGCCCTGTTTAAAACATAATGTCCTTTCCTTTCCTTTTTCCTTTCCTTTTTCCTTTCCTTTCCCCTTTCCTTTCCTTTTTCCTTTTTCCTTTTCCACCTTTCCTTTCTTTCCCATTTCCCTTTCCTTTCCTTTTTCCTTTTCCCTTCCCTTTTTCCCCTTTCCTTTTTCCTTCCCTTTTCCCCTTCCTTTCCTTTCCATGCCTTTCCCTTTTCTTTTTCCTTCCCTTTTCCCCTTTCCTTCCCGTTTTCCTTTTTCCTTTTCCCCCTTTCTTTTCTTTCCCCTTTGCTTTTCCCTTTCCCCTTTTCCCCTTTTCTTCCCATTTTCCTTTTTCCCCTTTCTTTTCTTTCCCCTTTCCTTTTTCCCTTTTCCCTTTTTTCCTTTTTTCCTTTTTTCCCTTTTCTTTCTTTTCCTTTTCCCTTCCTTTTCCCTTCCTTTTCCCTTCCTTTTCCCTTCCCTTCCCTTCCCTTCCCTTTCCTTTCCTTCAGTCCACTCTTTTTTTTGTGTATTTATCATGATTACACTGCAAATGTAGTCTTTGTTAATAGTGTTGAATGCAACTATGCTTTTACTTTTCCTAAAAATTATACTGTGAAAGCTTTGATTGACCAATGTTAATGGTCAGTGAAGATCAATATTTATGAGCTCATCTGGTGGCAATCATAGGATAAGGAAACTTGAAATGTAAGAGGAGGAAACAGTAAAGGGCATGAATTAATTTGTTATATCATTAAATTTTTATCCCACCTTTATTGCTCAAGGTAGCGAATGTACATAAATGCTTCTCCCTTGTCCCAACAACAACAACACTGTGAGGGGAACTGGGCTGAGAGAGAGAGTGACTGACCCAATGCCACCCAGCTGGCTTTCATACGTAAAGTGGGATTAGAACTCACAGTCTCCTTATTTCTAGGCTAGCACCTTCACATTTACACTAAACTGGCTTAATGAAGGGAAAAAAGGAGAAAAACATATTTATGTTGTGAAATGATAGTGGGAATGGTACAACTATAACTATAGAAATATTAAAGTGTGGATGAAGTTTGCTTACGGAATAGCTCTGCTACTTGTGTAACATATATAATGATTGCATCCATGCCTGGCATTGCAAGAATGCCATTATTATTGCCCAATAAAAGATAAGGATAGTAAGAGTGAATGAAAAACTTAGCAGAGAACTAGCTTATTGGGTGTTCCCAAGGACGTCCTTAACAAAATTCTGATTGGAAAGGTGTAAAAAGTGACAATAAACAATAGTTAGTAGTGAGGTTAGACCAGATTTTTACTCTTCAGGAAATGATTGAGAACTGTATGCATGTGAGAAGGAAAGTTCATTGTAAGTTTGCTCATTGGAAGAAAATATATCATAAAGTGAATAAGCTTAAACGACAAAATATATTATGCAAATATGGAGCAGAAGCTGGGTTGCTAAATGCAATAAGAAAGTATGTGATAGAAGTAAAGCTGGCCTGAGAATAAAAAAAAGTATCCAGCAAATGGTTCATCACTAAGCAAGGAGTAAAGATAATGGTATGCGATATCCCTTTGGTATATTGTATTTATGGAAAAAAGTGCAAGAAATGGTTGAGGTAATGCTGGAGGTGTGGTGGGTTGCGGAATTGAACCTACATAGAATTTGTATACTGTACATATGAAATTATGTTGTGAATTATGAACCTGAATAATTTTCAATGAATATTCGATAGTTTATATCAGTGGTACCCAACCTTTCTGGCTTTGCGGCCCGGCGGGGAAGAGGGGAGAGGGAATAGTTCCTTGTGAGTGGTAGACGGTGTGTGTGTGAGTGTGTGCAGCTCCATTTGTGTGAGCATCGGGCGTGCATGCTCGCTGCTCACACAAAGGGAACTTCGCATGCTCATGCAAGATGGCTGCCGCTCACGCAAGGGGATTTTCATTCACAAGGGCAAGCAACCACCACCACTCACGTGAGGGGAGCTTTGCGCACGTGCATGCGCTTACCCACCGCCTTGGCAGCCCAGTTCTGAACAGGCCGTGGCCTGATAGTGGGCCATGGCCCGGGCGTTGGGGACCCCTGGCTTATATGGTTCAATAAATATTGATCTGCAAATTAATTTACCAAAAAACAAGGTTGATCTACTTGACCTGAAAAATAGTATGAACTACTGCAAGTTATCATAAATGGTGAAAAACTAGGCAATTATAGTACATTTTCCTTTTCTTTTCTTTTCTTTTCTTTTCTTTTCTTTTCTTTTCTTTTCTTTTCTTTTCTCATTTCTTCAATTTCACTTTTGTATTATTTCCTTGTGTATGACTTCTGTCTTCTGTATAAGGCTGCTTATCCCAAAAGGAAAAGCTTGTTGGATTATGTAAACTTATATACAGCAACTGTCCAAATAGCACATGGGATCACAGACTTAAATGTATATTTGCTTTCTTTCAGGAGGAAGGAGCAGACCTCCATCTATTAGAATAGAATAGAATAGAATAACAGAGTTAGAAGGGACCTTGGAGGTCTTCTAGTCCAACCCTTTGCTTAGGCAGGAAACCCTACACCACTTCAGACAAATGGTTATCTAATCTCTTCTGGCAGTTCCCCGGGATCTTTGAAAGATAAAGTTCAGTGGTTCTGAGATTACATCTGCTATTATGGGTAACCTTATAGGAAATGACCAGGCTGAGCCCGAAGGAGGGGTTAAACACATAAGTCACAAGTCCCTGCACACCTGCAACAGATCTAAGTCCAGCCCACCTTGAATGCCTTTCTTATCTCCCGTGCACTTTCCTTGACCATCAGTTGGTCAGATTCTTGTAGAGAGCTTAAGCTTGCAATAAATCTTTATACTCATTGAACTGCCTGAATCTCTTGATTTCCCTGGCGCTTGACAAATCTGTTGTTGCAGGGCTGCCCAAGTTTTGTTTAGGTTTCCTGCCATACTGAGGTGAAAAATATACAAAAACCATAATATACAAGCCTAAAATAGGTGATATAATTAATTAAGCAAAGAAAAATCCCAACATACAAAATACCCCAGGGGAGAAAAAATAATCCCAGTTGACTCATTGTCATTTATTCCACTTCAGAAAGAAACAATTTCACTGCGCATCCAAATTGCTCTTTTAATAGATGCATAAGTTTCTTTCAGGGAAGATGTTACACTCCAGCTTAGGGAAGAATCTAAGTGGCAGGCCTGAAGATCCAATGCCCAAGATGGTTTCCCATCTTGGAACCCTGACACTAAGTAGATGTTGAGCTACTTTCTTTCTAATAAAGTAGCATAATATTTTTTTTAGGTTTGCATTGTTTCTTTTCATTGGCAATCCCTTACCTAAGTGATAGCATTCTGAATGACCAGTACAGGGCAGAAAAGAGAGTTTTCTATGTGACACCATCTAGTGATCATTCAGTTAAATACAGGAAGGGGCCTTGAAGAATCAGACACGACTTAACGATTGAACAGCAACAATAACAACAATAAAATAGGGATTTAGTTGTTTCATTTTTCATTGTGTTTTCCCACGTTTCTGATGTCCCATGTTCTGTCCTTGTGGGTTGGGATTTTCTTTTCCTCTATAGCAACAGCAGCAAATACAAATCCTGAAGGTTTTAATCTAGCCACATTATAAACTATTAGTGATCTGAAAGATCCTCAGTTGTTCCTCAGGAGCATGTTCAGTGCCATCTAACCTTCAACCAGCACTATATCACAAATCGTTTTATATTTTCTATCCATTTAGTTTTCTTGGTTAAAAATACAGGAATGGTTTATCATTGCTTTCTCCCAAGCAGTGTGAATCGATACCTTTGTCATTGTCACTAAAGTGATCATCTGCCTCCGGCATCTTCCTATATCACTCTAGCCTAAAATGGCTCCCTGTTTGCCTTCACCCCTTTGTTGACCGTGCTAGCAATATTTATAGCTCTTAATTTATGATAACCATCTAAAATTGAATTGACTAGATGGGAAGTGTGCAAATCTTTGTAGTAAGTAAACAAACAGATAAATAAATAATATATCTCATTTCACCAATATATGATAATATCTCTGGTTATTCTATAAATTTGTACTGATCTGCACCTGGTTTGTAGCAATCAATGATATCTGTGGTCTCTCAACTTTTAAATTATTATTTCTTCCCACCCCCTCCTCAATGCAGTGGAAAAGAAAAGGTGTTTTGAACAATCTGGTCTCAATTTTTACTTTATGAGTTAAAACCACGGGCTTTTCTCCAACATTTCTCCTCTTTCCTTTTGTTTTTGTTTTGTTTTCATTTGTGGTAAATTTTTGTTTATATATTGTCACCTCAACTTACATATATATTCTTTATTTTGTTATTTAATAAGATTAGCACCTCTGTGTATGTATCCATCTAATCCATTACCAAACCCATCCTTAATAATTTTGTGGTAAAATACTTATTGGCTTCTTTTCTTATCAATAGCCGCTTTCTTTTTCTCTTTGCATTTTTATAACCCCTAGAGTTTATTATGGCTTGTTTATTAATTCCTTGGTGGGAAGAACAGTAATCCTCAAAAGGCAATTTTTGTGATTTTATTTATTGATTTAACCAGGGGTGGGTTCTAACTTGCCTCGCTGCTGGTTCGCTTCCTTCCGCGCTCCGTGGCCGTGCCTCCTGAGCGCACGCGCGCAAAGCGCACGCGCTCATGCGCAGTGCCAAAAAATTCAATTTTTTAAAAAAGCCAAAAACAACATGGTGACGCATGCGCAGTGACGGAAACTCAGCTTCTGCACATGCGCAGAAGAAAAAAAATTTAAAAAATTCCCTCCCAAATTTTTTTTTCAAAAAAAAATTTTTTTTTTCAAAAAAAAGATGGCGGACCGGCACCGACCTAACCGGCTCCATGACGTCACCAGTGGGTTGCTACCGGTTCAGGCTAACCAGTCTGAACTGGGAGGAACCCACCTCTGGATTAGTGTGGCTGCCCATCTCACTAAACTGGTGGCACACAACCAATACTTAAACCAATATCACAATGATTAAAACTCTATAAAAATAAATAAAACCAAGATAAAATAAAAAGATGATTGTGGGAGAACACCCATCTACACACAATACAACCATTGTGCAGGCTCCACCATGGGGTACCTAAGATTGCTAGAAGAACCACATTTTCAGATTCTTCTGAAAAACTAACAGGGATGGGGCTAAGCTTACTAGGAGGAGGCAGGGATGATATTCTATAAGTATAAATGATATTGCTGTTACTTATTTTTCTTGCACATTAATTTCATAACAGACAGATGAAAGCAATCAGCCTTCCAGATGTTTTGACTTCAGCTTCAAGTGGCATTCAGCCACCCTGGCTAAAAAAAAAAGGGAATTTTAGGAATTGTAATTCAAAACACTGGATGATACCAAGCTGCTCACGTTTGGCTTGAGAAAGTCCATTCGTCAGGTAACCACAAGGTTCAGCTGATTGTATAGGCCAAAAGCGCATGCCAAAATGTATTTCAGAATCATTTGCAACATGGGGTTCTTAAAAAACATGAACATCAAAGCAACTTTACATTATGTTTCACTTAGTTAAACAATATTTTAAATTCCACACCCTCATAATTGCTTCATGTGGAATTTGCTCATCTACACATCTCCACTGAGAAAAAAATAATAATTCAAATGCACATACACTGCTATTACTTTAAAGAACACTTTGTGGCTGGTGGCATTCTTTTCAGTACATAAGAAATACCGAATGGGCTCTTTAAAGGAGAAAGAGACAGGTCACTACTGTCCAATTGAAGTTTAAGAAAAATGTACAGACCATAACAATTTAAAAGAACTCGTGACTATAGCTCCCAGCATTCTTCATCACCGGCCATGTTGGCTGAATTGGTTGAGTGTTTTTCAACAAAATTTAGATGATGTATTCCCGATTAAAATTTAGAGGCAGATTTTACTATAAGATATATATATATATTGATGAAAACAGCCAAACTGGGTAAAAGGACCGTGATGCATTCCTCTTGTCCACTTTGATCTTCCTAATACATCTTTTTTTCCATGATCCTGAGCAGATTGTAAATAAATACTCACATTTCATTTTATCCATGCAACAATACTATAGTGAGGATTAAGTCAACAACATTACAGTATAGACTAAACAAATAGAATACAAACTGCTGGCTTAAATTTGTATTTAACGGTTAAATAGATATTTTAATTTGGTCATGTGTGGGTAGCAGGAGCAATTCTTCCCAAGTACCCCATACTGAAAGATAATAATACAGATAGTCAAGCTGAGTGTAACCAAAGAGTAACATCCAAAACAGGCATAAGAAACAGCCTGAAGCAATTCTATCAGTAATGGACAAAGTTGATCCGATTATCCCTTTTCAACGCCCTGCTGATGGGGAAGGCTTAGACAACATTTAGCTATGTGAAGTGGACATCTCCTTAAATCCTATCAAGAGGAGTTCACAGACAATGAATTGGAAGAGATGATCCAGGCAGCTGTGAATTGGAATGAAGAAGACAAGACAAAGGAAGCACTCCTCTCCAAATCATTCACCAAGGGCTTTCTGAGAACTCCTTGGCAGACAAAATATTTGAATTTTACCTTCTGACAGAGTACAGCAGCAAGTTAGAAAGGCAACCAAAGGTTGCTTTTCAGGTCTATAAAAACACTATCAAGCTCTGCAAAGCCAGACCAAGTAGTATCACAGTTACCTTATAAACATAGAGAATGAATGTTCTATGGCTTCCTGGTTGTTGTTTTTTCTGCAAACCAGACTGGATAGAGAATGCTACATTGCTCCAAAATAGGGATGAAGAAAGTTTGAGGTTAGACTACTGTGACATGGTCTACATGGGGCTGCCCTTGAAGACCATTCAGAAACTCCAACTAGTGTAGAATGCGGCTGTATGGGTAGTAAATGGTGCCAGATATATGGCACTCGTAACACCATGCCTGTGTGAGCTACACTAGTTATTGGTGTGTTTCTGGGTGCAATTCAAGGTACTGGGTTGTTACCTTTAAAGTCCTGTTACATGGCTTGGGACTAGGGTATCTGAGGGATCACCTTTTTCCAGATTTTCTACCTATTTAACCAGATCAAATAGGATGGGCATGCTGCAGATCCCATCAGCCAAAGAATGTCAACTGACAGTAACCAGCAGACAAGTTTTGTCCTCGGTGCCCCCTGTTCTGTGGAACATCCTCCCTTCAGAGATTAGAATGACCCCAATCCTGCTGGCCTTTCATAAGGCCTTAAAAACTTGGCTATGTTCCTGACCCCATTTCCTGATTATATTGCTAACTGGCTAAGTATCATGTTCCTATGTACTGGTATATTTAATCTGGAAGTTTTTAGTGTTTTTATTGGTTTTACTGTTTTTATTGTTTTAAAATGTTTTTAACATTTTTAACTATATTTTTTGAATTGTATGCTGCCCAGAGTCATTAACTGAGATGGGTGGCCATAAAATTGAACAAATAAATCAATAATCTTACATTACAGGAAACTAATTTTCATGTCTGACACTTATTTTGGCAAAACAATGCCTCCACAAACAGTTTATCAATAGTGGATGGGTGAATTTGTATCCAAAACTATTCTCACAATTTTCATTAGATCAGGAACTGTTGAACATCATAAATACACTAATCTTTCTTTAAAGATTTTAGCAAGATAAAGAGCACATATGCAACCTTAAGTTTGCCAAGTGGTACCAATCTCTTAGAGATGAAATGGGAATGTCATAATATTTATAATTTCTCAATGTATTATTTTATAATATCTGGCTCCTGAGAAAGCATTCACAAAACTTTCAGACAATGCCAATTGCCTATTTAGATGGAAGATATAAAGGATTACCAAGTACACATTGTTATGCATATGTAATAATTCACAGGTGCAAGATCTGATCCATTTACTTATTACATTGCAAATTACATCAGGACCTTAGATCATGCCTTCGTTAGTCTTGTATAGAAGAAAAAAATCAATTTCCCACTGAGTGATGTAGATGAACATGTAACAAATAGCTGCAGGGAAGATATGAAAGCAGATGTTGATAGATAGTGCTGTTAACATTAGAGGGAAGGAATTGAACTGAATAGATCATTGTTGTGATTTTATATGAATTTTGCTAAAACCTGTGATTGAAAATGCATGTATTACTGCTAAATAATTCTATTTTTTAATTTTCTATCCCATGTTACATGTTACATGTTACCATACCAGTTATAAAGGCTAAGAAAAAAGGTATGTAATCACAATATTCAATTTATAGGACTTTACAAATCATGATGGCGCAATGGTTAGAATGCAGTATTGCAGGCTAATTCTGGCAACTGCTAGCAGTTTGATTCTCACCAGCTCAAAGTTGACTCAGCTTTCCAAATGAGGACATAGATTGTTGGGGGCAATATGCTGACTTTGTAAACCACTTAAAGAGGGCTGTAAAGCTCTATGAAGCAGTATATAAGTCTAAGTGCTATTGCTAAATGTTATTCTTCCAAGAGAAATTACAGTGGAGCCCATGCTGTCTGTTTTTGTAAATAGAACTGAAGGCACACATGTCACTCAGGCAGTTGTAAGATAACAATACTTCTGCCTGTTCTATTGCCCCTTTTTAGCTTTTTTTTAAAAAAAAAACCCATAAAACTTACTTTCATTTTTTGCATATATGTGACACAAACTCTCACACACAGTGTATACCCTCCCTAGTTGTTGACAAACCAAACCAAAAACAAAAACAAAGCAAGGCATGTAAAAGTCCTAATGGACTCAGGGCAATATCTAAGGAACTAAAGGCCTCCCTTGCATTAGCAAATGTCAGTATTCATGGGCCCACCATCAGGAGAACACTGAATGACATTGGTGTGCATTGCAGGGTTGCAAAGAGAAAGCTATCTTTCTCTAAAAAGAACATTGCTGCCCATCTACAGTTTATGTGGATAAACCAGAAGACTATTGGAAGAAGGACAGATGAAACCAAAATGTTTGGCTGGAATGAAAAGTGTTCAGTTTGGCAAAAAGCAAACACTGCATTCCAGCATAAGAACCTTATCCCATGTATGAAACATGATGGTGGCAGTATTATGACTTGGATAAGGATGCATTACCATCGTTGATGGAGCTATGACTTCTGAATTGTACCAGCAAATTCTACAAGAAAATGTCAGGTTATATGTCTGTGAACTGAAGCCAAAGTGGGTCATGCAGCAAGGCAACAATTCAAAACACACAAGCCTTATAACCAAAGAATGGTTAAAGCAGAAGAATGTTAATGTTTTGGAATGGTCAAGTCAGAGTCCTGACCTTAATCCCTATAGAAATGTTATGGAAGGACCTGAAACGGGCGATTCATGTGAGGAAGCCCAGCAACATCCCCGAGTTGAAGTTGTTCTGTAAGGAGGAGTGGGCTAAAACTCCCCCAAGCTGATGTGCAGGACTGACCAATAGTTATCAGAAACATTTGGTTGCGATTATTGCTGCCTAAGGGGAGCACATCAATTACTGAAAACAAAGATTCACATACTTTTGCCACACATAAATATGCAGCTTTGGATCATTATCCTTAATGAATGAATGAACAAATATTTTACTCATATATTTAATTGGGTTCTCTTTATATCATTTTAGAATTTGTGTGGCAAACAGATCACATTTTACTTCATAGTTTGCAGAAATACTGAAAATTCAAAAAGGTTCTCAAACTTTTAAGCACTTCAGTAGAGTAGAGTAGGACAGGACAGGACAGGACAGGACAGGACAGGACAGGACAATTTATTTAGCCAAGTGTAAGCAGACACACAAGGAATTTGTCTCCGGTGCAGAAGCTCTCAGCATACATACAAAACAATAGAGTAATAGTAACAATAATAACACCAATTCAATATAATTTACACAAAGAAGTGATTAAAGGATCGATGATTGCCTGGGCTCAGAATTTTGGCTATGCAATAAATTTATCAGAATGGGAAAAAATTTGGGACGTAAACTATAAATTGACGTTGGCGGTAGCCTACAAAGAAAATATTTACAAAATGTTTTACCGATGGCATCTCCCTCCGGCGCAATTGGCAAAAATGTTTCCGAAACTCTCCTCAAAGTGTTGGAAGTTTAAAAAAGAAAGGGGGACTTACTACCATCTCTGGTGGACCTGCCCCAAGGTGAAATTATTCTGGAATAAAATCAAAAACTGTCTAGAACAAATTATTTCTCGAAAGATCGATTTAAAGCCAGAGTTATTTCTATTGGACATTTTTAAGGAAAAAATTACTAAAGAAGATAGATACATAATTCTTCACATTACAACAGCCACCAGAATTGTATATGCACAAAGCGGGAAAACTGACACACTTCCGACTATAGCAAGCGTTGTTAGGAAAATATTAGAGTGTGCAGAAATGAGCAAGCTATCAATGGAACTTCAGGACAAAGATGAACTAGAGTATTACAAAACATGGGATAGGTGGTATAATTGGTTAAAACAAAATAAATACAAAAATTTGTTACTACAACATTCTACTTTTTGTATATGTTAGAAGAAAATAATTAGATATTTAGTTATGTAACACAAATGAAATAGTTGTTGAAAAAGAAAACAATGGGTGACTCAATTTAGTGAATTTGGATTACCTTGGTATTAGAATAATAGTATAGAATAAGAATGAATTCTTTGTAAACGGTAAACATATAAGAAAACATTATGAATAAGCTGTAAAAGAAAATTCTTAATGTCATATTTGTTTTCGACGTAGAAATGGTTACGTCATGTATTTGTTGTATGTTGTAAGTCAATTATATGTTTTTTGTATATATATGTATGTTTTTTAAAGGAAAAATTAATAAAGAATATTTAAAAAAAACCAATAATAACACCAATAAGAGGAGATAATAGAGAAGACGAGAAGAAGAATAAGAATGCTACAGCCATACTACATGAGTAAATAGACATAAGACAATATGGTGGGGATTAGGTGTTCAGCAGAATGATGGCATGAGAGGGGAAAAAACTGTCCCTATGTCTAGTTGTTTTGGCCGGCAATTCCCTATAGTGTCATCCTGAGAGGGGAAGTTGAAACAGTTTATGTCCAGGATGTGAGATATTTTGGTCTGTAGATATTTTCTCAGCCCTCCTTCTGACCAATGCAAAATACAGGTCCTCTATGGAAGGCAGGGTGGTTGCAATTGTTTTTTCTGCAGTCTTAACAATAATATGGACAAATAACATATAACACAATGACCAGTAACTTAGCATCATAATTTTATCAATGCACAATCAATTATTTTTTTAAAAAAGAATAATATTCATGAAATAAAAACCTCTTAGCAATTTGTATATTTAATTCTTCAAATAACCACCATATTTTACAATCCTATGTGCAGATGCACTGCAACAGTTCAACAGAATTTTTTGTTCTCTCAAAATGGCAACAGTTTAATAGCCTAGTCCATAATTCATTTAACTGCCTAATTAGTCATTCCGTTATTACAGGAGATCAAGTACTCCTCATGCTAAAACGAGTAACAAGAAAAGACAGATCTAACCCTGAGACTGTGAAAGCTGCCAAAACACTAAAGATTAATGATCGCCTAACAGCCAACATTCCCTACTGAATACCAAAAGCTTCCCAACATCCAGGATATTATAAACAGCTATTTACTTCAATTCCAACTTATGCCAGCTACCTCTCAGGATGACAAGAATCAACAGACAGATACTATTATCAGCACAAAAAAGAATACATTAGAGGTCAGTACTTGCTTTCGTGATTCTTCTGACAGAACAGACTGTCATGAGATTAAAAAGCTTCTAGTTAAATCAATGGCAGATGTGATGGCTAGTTACTCCTCCTAACAGCACAGATTGTGCTAACCTTGTTTAACCAACTTGCATCTGTCTCTCTGATGAATTGCAAAATGAGATAAAAGCTTAGGCTGAAGTCTCACTAAAGTGACAACAGCAATCGCTCCCCTCTTGCCAGGTTGATTGGTCTAATACTACATCTCTCAAAATGCAGACAGAAAGTAGACTTTATCATAAATCCTATTTAAAGAACAATACAAATTCTGCAGTCACATAACCATATCAGCACAAATTAATAGTTCTGACTGTGCTCCACAATAACATTAGCACAAGGAGATGGGATCTAAGGGCTCTGTGCAATATTCTCTAAGTCAGTGTCTTCGTGGCAAACTTCAGACTGTGGACTTGGCTCAAGTCACTTTACTTCCAGGCTGTATTGGTTGAGGTTAAATATACATATTTCTTTAATAGACATAGATTAAAAGAGTTGGAAGGGACCTTGTAGGTCATCTAGCCCAAGCAGGAGACCCTACATCATCCCTGACAAATGCCAGTCCAATATCCCCTTGAAAGCCTCCAGTGATGAAGCTCCCACAACTTCTGAAGGCAAGCTGTTCCATTGGTTGTTCTCACTGTCAGAAAAGTTCTCCTTATTTCTAGGTTGAATCTCTCCTTGATCAATTTCCATCCATTATTCCTTCTCTGGCCTTCAGGTGACTTGGAAAATAGCTTGACCACTTCCTGTCTGTGGCAGCCCCTTAAATATTGGAACACTGCTATCATGTCTCCCCTGGTCCTTCTCTTCACTAGACTAGCCATGCCTAGTTCCTGTAACCGTTCTTCATATGTTTTAGTCTCCAGTCCCCTAATCATCTTGGTTGCTCTTCTCTGCACTTTTTCTAGAGTCTCAACATCTTTTTTATAGTGTGGTGACCAAAACTGGATGCAGTATTCTAGGTGTGGTCTTACTAAGGCTTTATAGAGTGGTATTAGTACCTCACTTGATCTTGATTGTATACCTTTGTTAATGCAATTTAGGATTGCATTGGCTTTTTTGGCTGCCGCTGCACACTGCTGGCTCATATTTAGCTGGTTTTCTACTAAGACTCCAAGATCCCTCTCGCAGTCACTGCTATTGAGTGTGGTTTCACCCAGCTTAGTATCATCTGCAAATTTGATAAGTTCCCCTTCTATTCCCTCATCTAAGTCGTTTATGAAGATATTGAAGAGTACTGGGCCTAAGACAGAACCTTGTGGTACCCCACTGCTTACTTCCCTCCATGTAGACATAGACCCATTAAGGACTACTCATTGAGTATGGTTTGTCAGTGAGTTACGAATCCATCTGATGGTGATGCTATCTATCCCACTTTTTTCTACCTTATCAAGAAGTTGGTTGTAATCTACTTTGTCAAATGCCTTGCTGAAGTCTAAATATATTATGTCCACAGTATTTTGCTGGTCTACTAATTTAGTCACTATGTTGAAGAATGAAATAAGATTGGTTTGACATGATCTGATACCTCAGCTTTTCCATCAGTGTTTTAAAGAATGTGACCCTTTCTTGCTTTGTTTGATATCTTTCCAACCCAGTTATTTGACTGGGTTGGAACCTTAATATGAAATTCATTTCAGCCAAGACTATAAGGAAGCAGCCATCCTGCAACAAGGTGTCTGGAGGCTGAAGGCCAAGTTCCTCTTGTCTTATTTCCAATATTGGCACAACAGTGAGAGCAATTATGCATTTTGTCAATTCTAATAGCTCTATTGAAATGCCAGACTCTTATGACATGAAGTGATTATTTTTTTCAGTACAGTGACTACAAATAAGCTTAGGAAGACTAGAATTGAAAGACTGGCCCAAGTATAAACTAGCTCAATACGTGAGGCAGCACAATCTCTTCACACCTGGTACATCTTGAAGACAGTTAGCACCCACCCCTCTCCTAGAGGAATGAAATACGTTGAGAAATATCAAGAAGGCAGAATATTATATTTCCCTGGATGAGAAATGGAGAAACATGCTCTTGGAAAGCAGCACCCACCTTCCTTAATAGCCCACAGCAGATGTCAGCACTTAAGAGATAAAGAGATAGCTAGCTCTATTCATAAGCAAATTCCCTGCAGCAAGGTCTGAACAAAGTAGGATTAGACCTTAGCCACAAATAGGAATTGCCCAACAAGCCCCTTCATTGCATCAGCAGACCAAACTTCAATCAAATTTAGTTCAAACAAACTCCTAGGATTTGTACATGGCCCCATGGGAGTCTGACAACAGCCAATAGAATACATGTTCTTGCACAGGAACAGGAAGTTCAAGTGCAAAACCCAAGGGAAGGTATAAATACCTCCCACTCTCAACTTCATGTGGGCAGCTGCACCAGGACCACAAACATTATTAATTATGATTTGTAAAGCATAATAAAACAAAGCTATTAAAATGAATATTTTTAAAATCAAAATCAGCTGCATACTGTCAGTACATAGCATGAATTTGTGTACCTTGGCAAAAGTGTACTAAAACTGTAAAAACGATGGGAAGGGTTAAGAAGTACAAATACTTATAGAAAGGCAGTGAAGACAGCTATCTGTTGCAAGAAAAGTATGTTTGTTCAAAGAAAGAAAAATGACTGCATATTATACAATACGTGCTTGCTTCTATCAACTTTGTTATATGGAAATGAGACTTACATATGTCAGAAAAAATAAGAAAATACATTGAATGCAGTAGAAATGAGGTACTTTTGAAATGTGTACAGCAAAACAAGAAGAAATATTAAGTTGCATTTCCACAGAATTGATGAGGTTTCCAAAAAGAAAAAATGTAAAAACAAAAGGCAATGCATGAAGTAAGTAAATGAACAGAATTTATAGAAAAAATGCTAGATTTAGCCATATTGCTCCCCCCTCCATTTCTTGTGGCTTTAATTTCTTTAGTTCAGTATTTCTTATGCCCTTTTCATACTTTGCATAACTTTGCTTATACTATATACTAATGGAATATTATGAAAGCTACCTATGTATTTATATCAAGATCATTCCAATTAACAATTAAATACCTGGTAAATGATCTGGTTTCATGGTTCATCATTTTCCTAAATACAGGAGGAATGAGGCCTCTTTCAGAAATATATTCAGTAGCCTGGATCCTGTAGATTATTTTTTGGGGGGGAACAGAGGGCAGGCAGGGACTTCAGAAAGGTTTTTCCTGCTGATCTGACTGGGCAGATTCGTAGTAGTAACCCCTCAGATAGTCAGGTGCTAAGCCATTTATGACTTTTAAAGGCCATCACCAGGACCATATATTGTGCCCAGTAAACAAAAGATTACACAGGTATTACATTCTCTTATGCCCGTTAGCTGCTTAATCAACCTACCATATTTTGCACCAATTATAATTTCCAAACACTTCTCAAGCACAATCCCATGTAATGCACAGTGAAATAGTCAAAAAAAGAATGAAACCAAAGTAGAATAAGTAAGCTTCTTTAAATCAGAATTGGTACACTAGGTATATTTATGCAAACATGTGCTTCACTACAGCTCTCACAAGTAAATCCAATAACATCTGGGGATCAAGGAATACTCCAAAGTATTCGAAGTGTGTTATCATAACTTCCTAAGCCTACTCTTTTCCAGGCTAGACATAAGCAATGATGTCAATAGCTTCTCATACAAATTAGTTTTTAGATTAGATTTTTATCCTTTATAAGTATTGCTTCATAAGACTTTATAAATAACTCAAGGCGGTGAAGATATATAATGCTCCTTCCACCTCTTATTTCTCCACAACAACAAGCTTGTGAGATGGGTTGGGCTGAGAGAGAAACACTGGCTCAAAATCATCCAGTTTATTTTAATGCCTAAAGTGGGATTAAAACTCAGTTTCCTGTTTTCTAGCTTGGCGCCTTAACCACTAGTAGACCAAACTGGTCTCTAGATCCCTCACCATACAGCAGGGGTGTCAAACTCGATTTAATTGAGGGCCGCATCAGGGTTGTGTTTGACCTCAGGGGGTCAGGGTGGGCATGGCCAAGGTGGGCATGGCCAGGGTGGGCGTGGCCAACTTGACGTCACTCGTGTTGGGGGCACCTATGATGGCCAAGTGCTAAGGCAGGACTTCCCTCAGACCCTCCCTCACTCTCATTATAATCTCCCTCCTTCCTTCCTTCCTTCCTTCCTTCCTTCCTTCCTTCCTTCCTTCCTTCCTTCCTTCCTTCCTTCCTTCCTTCTTCTTTTGCCTTCCCTCTTCCTTCTCCTTTCTTCTTCCTTCCCCTCTTTCCTTATTTTCTTATTTTTGCACTCTTCCCATCTTCCCATCTTTTTCTTTGTCTTTCCTCTTTCCTTTTCTCCTTTCCTGTCCCTTCTTGCATGCTCAAATGCAAAAGGGGAAACATTTCTCCTTTTGTTTTGTTTTTAGTTTGTTTTGCTAGCCCTCTGCCAGTGAAAACGAAATCCAGGGGCCTCACATACAGCCCTCCCGAGCTCCGTTTTCGCTGTCAGAGGTACCGTGGGCCGGTCCTTTGCTGTTTCCAGGGCAGCCCGCGGGCCAGATCTAAGCACCCTGCGGGCTGCATCCGGCCCGCGGGCTTGAGTTTGACACCCCTGCTGTACAGCATTTCTCTGGATATGACTGGTTGTCAATACACTTCCTAAAATTGTGGCACAATAATTGGACACAACACTCCAGATTTACCTTGCCCAGAACAGAGGGGTATATGTTGCTCCCATGATTTGCATATCAAACTTTTTTTCAAGCAGTTTAAAAATGCTTTACATTTACCGGCACATATTAAGCTTACAATCCTGTGTCATCTACATGTTGTTGTGGTTTAGATTTTTTTTTAATGTTGCCTTTTTTTCATAAAGAATTCAAGGCAGCAAACATATCAAATTACTTCTTCCTCCTCCTATTTTCCCCACAACACCCCACAACAGTCTTGTGAGTTGAATTGGGCCGAGAGAGGGTGATTGGCCCAAAGTCACCCAGCTGGTTTTTTTATGCCCAATAGGCAACTAGAATTCACAGTCTCCTGGTTTCTAGGCTAGCACCTTAACCAATATATCAAATTGGCTCTCAAGATTTTTTTATATATAAATTGTAAGCTCTTTCCCATCAAATAATCAAATAATTGTCTCTTTGATTTATTTGGTATCGGAGGACAAGACTTTATTTTTAACTCTACAAAAAAATATCTGGGAGGAGTTACTCTAGTGTTGTTTTTTATCATAATTCTTGTGAATGTTGATTCTAGTCCTGGGTGTTAGCTATTCCTCTCAGCATTCATACATTTTATAAATATCCCTTCTCTACAGATATTCAGAATCAATTATAAATTTTAAATACCTAGTCCAATCTTATACTTCATACCAAAAGCGTACAGCTTAAGATCTATTGAAGGACACTGATTGTTTAGCAAACTACAGTATATGCCTAACAACAGAAGCAAAACACATCCATGTTATGTAGGCAATGCTTTTTCTGAATAAACTATCTTATATACATGTTTTTTTTCATGATCTGTTTGTAGTTATTTGTAGTAACTCTCCAAAATAAAAGAAAGAGTGCTTTGTATTTATTTAATATCATATTAATTTGCATATCTGTATCAGGTCTGTAGCTTTCCATATGCTTCTCTTTTTTAACCAAATCGCTAACCAAGAGTGATTTACTATACTGGGATTTTCAGTTCAGTTCCTCACCCCATCTACTTGTATTGAATACACTCTTTGCTTAGTTGGTGTAAAACTTGGCAATCTGCTCCTATGCATATTTATTTAGAAGTGAATATGAAGTTTCATATACAGTGCTGAGTTACCATAGGTAGTGATTATATTTTCTGAACTCAGTCTATCAAATTTGCATAGATTTGCCACATCTGCAGACGATCTTTTTGATGTGACTGCTTTTCTTTTTACTAGTGTTAGATTCATGTTAGATCTGTGTTAGATCCGTGGATGGAAGAGGCTAGACACTCAGGAACTTGCTAACAAACAGCTCTTTATTGTATAACAGTTCAGTAACCCAGCTCTCTGAACTCACACCCTGCTGAGGCTTTCCTCAGAGCAGCTGTGAATTGGTTTATGCTTTCGCCTTCTCCTTGTATCCGGCTGTGGAATTTCCGGCGTTTGACGAACTTTGATTTTTCGGGCTCGTAGTGTGCCTGAAGTGTGCTCCTCAAGGTCTGCCAGGGCACGGTTGTCACGGCGGTCGGCGAGACGAGGGCTTTCGCTGTGTAGAAAACGTCTTTGCCACAGTAGCTGAGTAGCTGTTAGATCCGTAGATGGAAGAGGCTACACACTCAGGAACTTGCTAACAAACAGCTCTTTATTGTATAACAGTTCAGTAACCCACCAAAGTCCTGTCTGACAGCTAGCCCCTTTATAGGGAGCTGTCAGACTGGGTAACCAATCAGGTTTGAGTATTTTCCCGCCACAATGGCGGACCTGAGTGAAGCCTATGCTTCACTTGAGTTGAATATTTAACACCCCTCCCCACTTGGTTCGGTCCTTGGCCAATCAGGTTTGTTTGCTGCACGTAGTCTCGTAAGTAGGCGGGGCGTTGACGTGGTCTACTTGACCTGCGCACTTTAGTTAGTTCTTGGGAGTTGGCCTGGTCGGACTGGATTATTATTGTCTCTGGCTGTTCCAATGGAAGCTTCTGGGCATCGACTTGGGCATTGGCCCTGGGTGTGTTTGCCTGACTTGGGCCCTCCTCCCTGCTTGTTCCTCGCTGGATCCCTGGTTCCTCAGGTGGGTGTAACCATTGCAAGGTTGGGTTTGAGTCAGGTTCAGCTAATGTTTTATTTTGTTGGCCAGGATAGTTAGGGTCTGGGCGTTGGTCGGATTGAGTTGTCTCTGGTGGCTGTAGGATGGGGGCATTGATTCGTCCATGTAGTTGGTCTATGTGGCGACGCCATAGTCTCCCATCCTCTATTTTGACTCTGTAAGACTTGGGCCCGGTTACTTCTATCACTTTGCCAGGTATCCAGAGGGTGCCTTCAGTGTAATTATGAGCGTAAATTTTGTCTCCTATTTTAAAACTTCGTATCTTACTGGTTGAGTCTGGTGGCGTTTGAGCTATGTAATTGGGGTGAAGGCGGTCTAATTGTGACCTGAGTCGCCTGCCCATTAATAACTCCGTGGGGCTCCTGTTAGTGGTGGCACTGGGCGTAATGTGTTGAGTTGGACCATTAAGAATTTGTCAATCCTGGCTTGCCAATCCCCGGGGCCCATTCTAGCTAGCGCCTCCTTTGCAGACTGAACCATTCTCTCAACCAAGCCATTGCTGGCTGAGTGGAATGGCGCCACAAGCGCGTGTCTAATCCCTTGTTCGGCAAGGAATGTTTCGAACTGAGTGGCGGTGAACTGGGGCCCATTGTCAGAGACTAGTACATCCGGCAGGCCATGAGTAGCGAATAGGTGCCGCAATACTCGGTTGACTGCCTCCGCCGTGGTTGAGGGCATCAAGATGACCTCCAGCCATTTAGAATAAGCGTCCACAACAATTAAGAAATTTTGGGCTTTCACTGGACCTGCGAAATCAATGTGAATCCTTGCCCATGGTGCCCTGGGGTTTTCCCATTCCCTAACTGGGGCCACTGGGGGAGCGGCCCTGGATTCCTGGCAAGGGGCACAAGCAGCTACCCATTCGGTTACATTCTTATCTATGTTTGGCCACCAGATGTAGCTTCTTGCCAGAGCCTTCATTCGGACTATTCCGGGATGCC
Source organism: Thermophis baileyi (assembly GCA_003457575.1). Taxonomy (NCBI): domain Eukaryota; kingdom Metazoa; phylum Chordata; class Lepidosauria; order Squamata; family Dipsadidae; genus Thermophis; species Thermophis baileyi. Next base: position 9,128,657 of record QLTV01000974.1, read on the forward strand.
CCTCATGCAAAACTTCTAATACAGTTTTCCTTAGTTTCCCGGGTTCCACGACCCGGTTCCCCCATAGCAAACACCCCTTATTCACAGACAATTTGTGCTGACGTATAGCAAACAGTTGTAACTCCCCTTTAAACGGTCCCCCCAGCCAGCCCCTCCAAACCCATTGTAGCACTTGAGCCAGGGTAGCGTCTTTGGCGGAATATCTGGCAATTTCTGCCGCGGTGATTGGGCCTGCGGTAAAGTCCTCGATCAGCAGGACCGAAGAAGCAGGGGCAGGGTCATCCAGCAGGTCAGGCAGGGGCACCTGCTGAGGGTGTCCGCATGGCCCAGGGACCACCCCGGCCAGTGCAAAAGTTTGTAGCTGTAAGCCGCCATGAAAATGGTCCATCTAGTCATTCTGGGTGACAGTACAGCCAGGGTCAGGCGGTCCCCAGCCAGTAAACCCAAGAGGGGTTTATGGTCCGTTATAAGTTTGAAGTCTCTGCCGTACAAGTATTCATGGAATCGACAGATTCCAGCAACCGCAGCCAGCGCTTCTCTGTCCAGCTGGCTGTAGTTCCGTTCGGCAGAAGATAGAGTTTGGGAGTAAAAGGCAATGGGCGCCTCGGTTCCATTAGGCATCCGGTGGCTGAGCACAGCCCCGACCCCAAACGGCGAAGGGTCACAGGTCAGGATTAAAGGCCAGGTATCCATGTACTGGACTAGGAGGCTGTCCGAGGACAGGAGTCTCTTGACAGCTACGAACACGGTGGCTTCAGGCTGTCCCCAGCGCCAAGTGGCCTTCTTGTCGAGGAGTCGGTGGAGCAGCTCTGCCACCGTCACTTTCTGCGGCAAGAAAATGCTGTAAAAATTCAGGAGACCCAGAAAAGCTTGGAGCTCCGTTTTGTTTGTAGGTGTAGGGGCCTCCTTCATAGCCTTAACTTTGCTCTCAGTGGGGTGTATTCCCGAGCCATCGACCCGGTAGCCTAGGAATTCGACTTCTGGGATTTGCAATTTGACTCTCTCCAGCTTCCTGGAAACGGGCAAGGATGACCCTTAAGCGGTCCAGGAGCTTGGGCTTGGCACCCGCCGATATCAGAATGTCATCAAAGTAGGGTACAACCCCAGGGATGCCATGCAGTAACCGCTCCATTATGCTCTAGAATAGCCCGGGAGCTATGCTTACTCCGAATTGGAGGCGGCGGCATTTAAAAGCCCCCCTATGGGTGACAATGGTTTGGGTTTCTGCGGTGGCGTCATCGACCGGCAGCTGTTGGTAGGCTTGAGCCAGGTTGAGTTGGCAAAAATTTGTCCCCTGCCCAGGAAGTGTAGCAATTGCTGCACAATCGGCACAGGATAGGCGCTCGGTTGCAACGCCTTGTTTATTGTGCCCTTGTAATCTGCGCAGATGCGGATGGTGCCATCCGCCTTAATGGGGGTTACGATTGGATTTCCCACTTTGCGTGGTCTATCGGTTCTAGTATTCCTTGTCCTATGAGCTTGTCCAGCTCCTTATCTATTTTTGGCCGTAGTGCTAAGGGCGGCCTCCGGGGCTTAATGCGAATAAGGGGCAACCTTTGGGTCTAGGCAGAAGGAAATGGGAGTCCCCATATACTTGCCCAGGTCGCTGTTGAAAACGTCCGCGAATTCGTGGATCAGCTTGTCGACGTTGACGTCCCGAATGGAGTTGACACCGGTCACTCCCATGCCCAGGGCCTCGAACCAGTCCAACCTGAGCAGGCTTGGGAGGTTGCCATCGACCACTGTGATGCTCAGAGGACCAGAAAAGTCTCTGAATTTTATTTGAAAGGTGCCCTGGCCCAAGACGGGGATGCGATTCTCCTGATAGTCTCTCAACTGCATTTGCTGTGGTTTTATGTGGATTCTTACACCAGTCTTCTTAGTGTCACCCATGAGATGATGGTCAGCGCTGACCCAGTATCGATCTCCATGTCGCACGGCGACCCTTCAATGTGCACGGTCACATGGATTTTTCTGGTTCTCCTACTGCTGGTTTGCTGGACAACGTGTATGATTTGGTGTGTTTCTTTTGGATTGTCCGGTCGGTCCCATCTGGGCATCCAGGTCAGAATTTTTCGGCTGGAGTAGCTGGTCGACTTCCTTGTTTCAAAAATGGCGGGTTGCCTGGCTCGACAGACTTTGGCTAGGTGACCCTTTCGGTTGCAGCGCTGGCAAATGGCTTCTCTATATCTGCAATTTGTCATCGGGTGTTGGCCCCCGCAACCCGCGCATAGTGTTGACCATCTGTCGGCCTCGGTGTTTTTCTGGCCTTTCTCTGCTTGGAGGCGGCAAACTTCATCTTCGTCTTCAAGCGGTTCTTCCGGCTCTAGGCTTTCCTGGTGTACAGTGACAGCTTGGCGGAACTCGCGGTACAGGCGCCAATTTTTTGAAACGCCGCTGCTGATTGGCTAGATGACTCTGCAGCTCTGTCCTCATCTAGTGCGGTCTGCAGGGTGAGATGTGGCTTCTCTAACAACCGCCGTTGCAATCTCAAATCCCTGATTCCGCTTATGAGTTGCTCTAACAGTGCGTCCTCCAGCTCTCTGAACTCACACCCCATTGAGGCTTTCCTCAGAGCGGCTGTGAATTGGTTTATGATTTCGCCTTCTCCTTGGATCTGGCTGTGGAATTCCCAGCGTTTGACAAACTTTGATTTTTCGGGCCCGTAGTGTGCCTGAAGTGTGCTCCGCAGGGTCTGCCAGGGCATGGTTGTCATGGCGGTCGGCGAGACGAGGGCTTTCGCTGTGTCGAAAATGTCTATGCCACAGTAACTGAGGAAAAGCAATCTTTTCCTGTTGTCCGAGAGTCCTACGAGGTTATTGGCTTCCATGAAGCATTTGAACCTTTCCATGTAGGACTCCCACTGCTCCGTGGCTGGGTTGAATGGGCGAGGTGGCGCGTGGGCATTCATCATGGTGGCTGAGGTCGCAGATGCTGACCCGATGCTTGGCCGATGCTGCTGCGCTTGGAACACTGCGGTGTCGAGTCACTCTCTTCCGGATCCCACCTTCGTCGCCAGTGTTAGATCCGTGGATGGAAGAGGCTACACACTCAGGAACTTGCTAACAAACAGCTCTTTATTGTATAACAGTTCAATAACCCAGCAAAGTCTTGTCTGACAGCTAGCCCTTTTATAGGGAGCTGTCAGACTGGGTAACCAATCAGGTTTGAGTATTTTCCCATCGTAATGGCGGACCTGAGTGAAGCCTATGCTTCACTTGAGTTGAATATTTAACAGTTTTATAAACAATTTTGTGTTCTCTAGAATACTAAATTAAAAAAAGGAAAATTACAATACAGTGTGATACTTTTGAGTGCTACAAGTTACCGGTATATCTGCTCAGATTTTAAGCACGTACCCACATATTTAAAATTCAACCTTCTATTTTTATTAATTCAGTATTGTAATTTATTTTGATGGGGTTGCTTATTTTTTTTAATGCAGTGGCAACATACTTTGCATTTAATTGCACTTAAAATCAATCCTAAGGCAGCTAGGGAATTGAATAGGTGAGTCACACATTTCTTCATAAATCTCATTAATGCATACCATATGTGCTCCTGCTTTTAAAATCCCCCACATTATTAAGTAATTTATTTTATAGGCTGCCCGACTCCATCACGACTCTAGTTGGTGTACAATATGAAACTATTAAAAATAAAATAATGCAAAAAACCTACAAAAATAATTGTCTGGAAAAAGAATGTGAACACTGCCAGATCAAACATCCCACAAGAGGTCCACCAAGTGCTCCAGATCAAGACTTGGGAGAAGAGATAGCTTTTTAGGCCTCATTTAAATAGGGTCAGGGTGGTGGCCATACATCTCCTTGAGGGATGTCATTCCAGAAGACCTCTTTGGGTACCCTCAGCGACATCCAAAGCATGCTGGCTGTGCCTAATCATCAAAGATTGGCAGAAACAATTAGGGTCCATCAGATAGCCAGGTCCTATGCCATGATGAAGGGCTTTATAGGTGATGGCCAGCACTTTGAATTGCACCCAAAGCCCACTGGTAAACAATACAGCTCATGAAACAAAGGTATCATGTGGGTGTATCTTGGCATGCCTGTAACTGCCTATGCTGCTGCATCTGGACCATGATTTATGTGGGAAGGGGATATCATAGCTTCCTGATGATATACTCAGTCTAGACCAGCGGTTCTCAACCTGTGGGTCGTGACCCCTTTGGGGGTCGAACGACCCTTTCCCAGGGGTCGCCTAAGCGCGCGCTAGCCCGCCATCTTGGTGACTGGCAACGCACACGCGTGGGGAGGGGATGGGGCGGGGGTCACGGCGGCGGGGCGGGGGTCGCAGCATTAGGAAGGTTGAGAACCACTGCCCTAGTAGAATTATATTGATCAATCTTTCCACTGCACTGGTAAAAAGCCAAAGGCTGAAAGGAAGCATGTATTCTTCAATCCAGTATTTTCAGTATGGAGCAGTAGCTCTTTCCAGCAAAGGAAAACATATTTTCATGACTATGCTCCAAGTTGCATAAATCCAATGATCATTAATTAATACATTTCAAATTGTCAGCATGTAATTCGTATTAACATATGTGAAATTATGTTTTCTGTGGAGAGTGGTTTTTCTGTGCACCGGGGGGGGGGGGAGGGGGGGGGGGTCCGGGGGGCGGGGCGGGGGTCGCAGCATTAGGAAGGTTGAGAACCACTGATCTAGACTATCTCAGAGGAACAGAGTTAAGATCTAGTGGATCCAAAGTCGATTTCTTCTCCCCTTGTATGGAGAGGAAAAATACTGCCAGAGATCCTTCTGCAATTGTAATGGGACTATGCAGCTATCTCAAATTCTTGTCGTGAGTTTTCTATCCAAGATTTAGCTGTACTATTATAAGCGTGTGTGTACGCATACAGGCCTTTGAGTCGGTGTTGATCCCTTGCAACTACTTGGAAAAGTCCCTGCAGTTTTCTTGTACAGTTTTCTTAAGTGGTTTGTCATTATCTTTTTCCTAGAGCTGAGGGAAAGTGATTGGGCCAAGGTCACCCAGCTGGCTTTGTGTCTAGTTACTAGCTTGATGCCTTATTTTTGTTTACTTATCATATTTAGAAACTGCCCATCTTCCTCCCAGAGGGACCCTTAACCAATGCCTATTGCTATACTTAGACCATAACCAATACACCAAACTGGTTCTTTCACCGTCGTAATTATATTAATACAAATAGTTGTATATTCCTGCATGTATAATTTCAAGGTTTGACAATCCTGAGCTTTGAGCATTATTCATGAGGCATACTTTTCCCACAACACCGTATAATGAGGGAGAAACTGCATTCGGTAGAAACTAAGCTTTGGAATTCATTAGGTTAATGTGCTTAAACTAACACAAATATTATAGCACCAGGACTGCAACCTGCTTTATGAAAAAGCGGCTAGACGAACAAGATCTGGGTCCTCAACACATCAGTACACACCAGCAGGAAGAAGCAGGCCCAACACCTGTTAAAGTTGCTAGATTTAGATTTCCAAGCCAGCAGTACCCCACACCTAACTTTTTTGCCTCCCACTTTCCTGATTTTTGCTTTGTATCAAAATCCAACTAATCCTATGACTTGCAGGTGCACCTAAACGCGGCCTAGGTTCTTAATCTTTAAGAGCAGACACCCAGTGGAGTCTTTCCCTGAAAAATAATCGGTAGGTTTACTGTAGTTTAGCAATGAAATTTTATTTATTTATTTTATTTATTTTATTTAATTTATTTTATTTATTTATTTATTTATTATTTTATTTATTTATTTGTTTGTTTGTTTATTATTTATTTATTTTTCATTCATTCATTCATTTATCATTTGTTTGTTTGTTAAATTTTATTTGCCGCCTATCTCGTTGTGGGGCTAGAGCAGACACCCAGTGGAGTCTTTCCCTGAAAAATAATTGGTAGGTTTACTGTAGTTTAGCAATGAAATTTATTTATTTATTTATTTATTTATTTATTGTTTGTTTGTTTGTTTGTTTGTTTGTTTGTTTGTTTGTTAACTTTTCTTTGCCGCCTATCTCCTTGTGAGGCTGCTCTGGGTGATGATCAGCCCCAACGCTTCTCTTCCAGAAAAAACTATACCTTTAGATCGGTTAAGAATTCTCCTGACAATGGGACTGAAGGGGGAGGGAGGGAGGGAGAGGAAAAGTTAATTTCAAAGTAAGCAGTCTTTTTGTACTGATTGAGAGAGAGAGAGAGAGTGAAAAGGGAGGCTTCTCTCTGCAGATTCCTCGCCATACAAGTAGAGCAAGCCTTTAAGATTCAATGTAAAAATATTTCAGGCGCACGGAGCGCCCTGAACAAAGCCAGCTTTGCGCATTTTAAGTCCTTTAGCAAGCAGCCTGCCTGCCTGCCTGCCTGCCTGCCTCGAAGCGTTCCCGCCTTCTTCTCTGCCCTCCTTTTTAGCAGCTTCGCTAATTCCTCTCCAGTCACAGCTCGGTGCGCTCAGCAACAGCATGGGCTCTACGCTTGGCGATTTCAGTAAATCCACGTTTTGCCGTTTTCGCTCCCTGGGACTACGGAGAGAGTTTGCCTTTTAAGTGGTTGAGATTGTATGAAGTGATTAAAACAACAACAACAAAAAACCTCCTCGATCAGCCATCCGGACCAGTTGGATATCTTTGTACAGATCTTTCTGAAGGAATCGGGTTGGTTGTTTTTTTTGGGGTTTTTTGTTTTTTTTTGCTCAGCTTTTTGAAGTTTGAAGTACCGAGGCGTTCCTAAGGGACTAGAAACCTGGTGTGTGTTTAAAGCAAATGGCTCACCCGAAAGGTCTCTCCAATGGACATCTACACTGTCGTCAGAAAAAAAATAACTTCTTAAAACACGGGATCCACAAAAAAAACGGCGTGGTTAAGGAAACTAAGGTAAGCGCTACACTCCAGGATCGGCTCCACAACTTGCCTGCCTTTTGATTTTTTTTTTTCGCCGTTATTTTAATGGAAACTTTTTAGATGTACCATCTGTCCCTCTTTCACGGTCTTAAAAGTTTTTCAACCCGCGGGATGTGGTTGCCTAAAGCAAGCCGGGAAGAACTCATTCCCCTTTTTCTCATTCATTGCGGATAATTTCATGGTTCTCTCTTTCATCTTTCATCGTAAAACCTGTACACCATTATTAATTGCTCCTTTAAAAAAAAAAAAACAAACCTCAAACCCTTTCTCATAAATGACAGGTCAATTATGTGTTTTTGGCTCCGTTTTGCAAATTCACCATCGGTTTGTGCAAGTGAGATGATTTTGTAGGTTGTTTCACGCACCAGCCCGCTTCTCTGCTCATCTCCGTTGGGAGTAAACTGATAGTATCTTCTTTATGTTGAGGTATTACTGGCGTCCCTCACTTTATCTTCCTCGATTTCAACTTTTCACTGGTAGTCACACCTCTCAGATGCTTCCTGACGGGTTTTTCAGGTGTCATCTTGCCAAACAGGTCTCGGCAATGGTTGGAAAAGCAAGGCTACCTGTGTTTGGGGGTTATTTTCTAATACAAGATGGGATTTTTGAAAGGTTTAGTTGGAGTCAGGAAAAAGGTGGAATGTGGTATCCTTGATCGCAGGTCAGTTAACTTATTAACTATTTTGATTATTATAAACCGTTGTCATTGACCTTAAACTGGTAGTTTGATGCTCAGGGTTGGCGCACATCCTAATTCATAAATATGTAATAAAAATTATTTGCTTCCCCTCCTCTTGCTGCCCCAAATGATCTAAAGATGGGATCAGGTTTGGACAGAGTGAATGCTAGTGATATAATGGCTAGTAAGCAGCTCTCTAGAAGTCCTCAGAAAAGTCTTTCTCCTTAAGATGATAGAGGTTGGACCAGAAACCCAGTGCTGAGCTGTAATCATTTCCTTTGAGGTAAAAAATTAGTTTTTCTTTACTTATCAATCAACAGCTGAAGAGGCTAGAAATAAAGTGGCCACCCAGGGGCTTTCTTAGCTGAGGCGGAGTGTCCTTTCTTAAGTTAGTTCTTAAGGCTTGTTCCATCTTTCCTGACATTGCTAAATATGTCTGGTGAAATAACAGCTGCTGCTGACTAAATTGCTCAGACTTGACCTTGTACATAAGTATTTCCTATCTTGATGCTCTTACTACCAGAATTTTACTATGACTTATTAAACAGACCCACGCAGGGCCTGACCCAAGGAGTTTCTGTGAGTGGTAATTGCTTGGGGATAAAAAAAGGGAGAGAATACCCATTTCTTCAGGAATAGTATAAGACGAAACCTCAATAAATTGGAATTTTGCACTGCAGTCTATTAGGAATTCGCTCTAAACCACTTTGTATTTGTAAAACATTAATCAAATATTATTTTGCTTCTTATAACCGCTTTAGTATGTTATGTATTATATTACAATATATGCTTGTTTCTCTAAGGTATACCATCATTTCCCTAGTTTATCTGAAAGAATCAAACTGTCTCCCAGAAAAATAATGGAATTTTCCGTAAAAACAGTAATGCAGTTGGACTCAATAGTGTCTGTATAATAATATTTTGTTTCCTTTATTAGAGTTAATAGTTTCTGACTTATATCACCTGAAATGTTGGTATAAAAACCATCAATTTATTGTACATAATACTATGCAAATGTATCTATATTCAGTGTGCCATAAGTATATTCATGATTTAAATATGCATTAATGGAAAAATGTTTTTACATATGCTGTTTAGAAGAAAGGAATCTGAAATTTACTTGTTGAAATATTTATAAATATTACAGGTTTATATAAACTTATTTACCTACTAACTAGCCAAAGTTTACTTCAATAACTGCTGAATTTTAAAAATATATTCAGGTCATTTTAGTTTATTTATTTTTTATTTATTAAATTTACAGTTAATTTGTTTAATTTAGTTACTGAGTTATTTTGAAAATATTATTCTCTATATATGTTTGTTAGTTGCCTAACTAGGGGGAAGAATACAGAAAGAATGAAAATTAAGGACTTCCCATAACATAATAGTCACATGTTTAGGTTACTCCTTAACCTTATCACATAAGTCAGCATTAGATTTTTACTTGGTTTTTGTAAGTTCTAGACTAGGGGTGTCAAACTCGCGTCGTCATGTGACATATTGGGACTTTTTCCCCCTTCACTAAATGGGGAGGGGGAGGGGGCGGAGCCAGCATGCGGGCCGCGAGTTTGACACCCCTGTTCTAGACTGTCACTGTACAAACAAACTTATATGGTTGAAATTCTGAATGTTATCTAACTATCGTTAATGCTGATTTAAAAGAACTATAGTTTGCTGGAAATATAAACTCTTGTTCTTTGGTCACAGCTGACAAAGGTGTCTTGGAGTTTCTTCAGTTACAGGTCATCCCCTCTCAGTGCATGTTCCCTGAAACTGGCTAGCCCAAATTTGAACTTTCTAAGAGCAACAACAGTGTAGGTAACCATACCAATTATGTATTTACCAAGTTTACAAAATAATATTGAATCTTGTCAAATCTTCACAGCAGCTTATAGTAAGATACGAAATAAAAAAATTGTATAATAAATAATAATAGAATGCTGTAGAGATGGGCCTGCCTAACTTCTAGAGGGAGTCTGTTCCAAGTGTTCTATAACATTAGTTCCATGATGGAAAAGCACTGTTTTCTGGCTTTAGACTTCCTCACCTAATGGATGTTAGGATACTATGAACCTCTTTTCCTGGGAGGAACACCTTAGCAGAATTGAAATAGGTGATCCTGAAATTACCTAAATACAAAACTACAAAGGCTTTTGTAAGTCAAAACTAATACTTTGAATTGCACCTGGACGCTGGTAGCCATTGCAGGACCCACAGTATAGTATAATATTGATCATGGCAAATAGCATAGGTTAACAAGTGAGCTACTGTATTTTGGACTAACTATAGGTTCTAAATGGCCTTCAGAAGCAACTCTATGAAGAGCATATTACAATACTTTAATTGCATGGGTCATGAATCACCATAGCTGAATCAACCTGTAAAAGAGAGGGCTGACTCACTCATAAGTCTCCCCAGCCACAAGCATCCATCCCACCCTCATGATGTTTTGGAAGTCTTTTTAAAAATGGCTTTTCTCCGAGGCTCCTAGGCAGGGTTGGGTTCCTCCCAGTTCGGACTGGATCGCCCGAACCGTTAGCGACCCGCTGGTGATGTCACAGATCCGGTTCGGTCGGTGCCGGTCCGTGGGCACTGCCATCTTTTTTTGGGAATTTTTTACTGTTTGGAAGGTTTTTCCTGTTCTGCTGCTTGAAAAAGGGCCCTCCCGCCCGCCCCCAGGTTTATACTGACCTTTATTCCTTCGCCTGAAGCACAGCTGATCAGCTCCTCAGCTGTGTTTCGGGCTGATTGCAGCTACTGAGCATGTGCAGAAACAAAATTGCACGAGGGAACGCGCGTGTGTGCGCGAGCGGAGCGATCGCGCGCACGCAAAATGTCGCGATGCGAACCGGTGGGGAAGGTAAGTGGAACCCACCCCTGCTCCTAGGGTAAGGGGTTTGTGAAGTTGGTAATGCTTTTTTGTTAGAGAAAGTATGTTTTTATTGCTTTCCTTTTATTCTTATTTTGATGTAAAGCCATTGTGGAATTATTATGAAATCAGGCATCCTCTAAATCTCATAAATCCAGCAAATAAATCTGCCTTTTGAGCACTACCTATGAGTGGCAGTACGGTCCATTCAATAGATGACAGAAACCAGAATGAGCAAACAGTAATTCCCTCTTGCTAGGGTTCAACTTTAGCCCGTTTCCTCCTATCCAAAGCTCAGCAGCTTGCAAGCACTGGGATAAAACTTCAGCAACATCTCTAGTAGATCCAGGGTAGAAATATAAAGCTGAATATCAGCATATTGGTTGTATCATATTCTAAACTGTGAGATGACATCTCAAAATGGTGTCATATAGATGCTAAAGAACAGAGGGTAAGGACTAGCCTGTATGAGACCCCAGTCTTTCTTCTCCCAGTACCACTGACTAGAATTGCCTACTGAGATAGGAATGGATCCACTTCAGAACACTGCACTGAATCCCCAGAGGGATACCACAGTGGACAGTATCACAATCTACAAATTGGTCACATAGGACAAGAAGGGCACACTTTCCAATATCAGGGTTCCAATAAAGGGTCCATCCACTGGAGCAATCAATGTTGTTTCCATCTCATGTGCAGCTCAACATCCTGACTGAAAAGGGACCATGTAATCTGCTTTCTCTCATCTAAATATGTTCACTCAAAAAGAAGTTTGTAAACTGGTCTATAGTTATCTATAGTTATAACACTGCTGAGTATGAGGAAGGTTTATTATTGCAGGTTAATAGTACCGGTATCATCCTCTCCCAAGGGGGAAATCCCAATGGAAATCATGTTCTAGTATTAATGCAGTAAGATAAAGGAAGTTTCCAGATAAAAGTGCTTTTTTTAACCAGTTAAAAGATACTGACTTGGTTCACCAATGCCAAATCATGACTTGTTTTAACCAAATTCTACTAAACAAAAGCTCATGTAACCTCACAAATAAGATGTAAACCACATTTTATACATCACAATAGTTGGATTCTTTATCTTTTAAAACCAAAATGACATTAAAAAATAAAAATTGTTTAGAACAATTGAATCATAGCTTTTAAATCTGTCTAACACATTTTCTGAAGTGAAGAAATACAATGGAAGGGAAACACTGAGTTTCAGATAGAAGACAATGGTATTTAGGTCTCCTTCCCAATAACAGCTCATGGGTGAGGCAAAACAAAATATAATAAAAGCAAGGCTGGAAGCAATTTCAGATGAATATGCTATAAACCAGTTGTAGTCCTATTCTTACTTAGTTATGTTTGTAGAAATGATACTGGAAATTTAAAACTTGACAGTAAAGATTCCAGTGTGCTAAGCTGCAACGGTATTTGGCTTTCACTGAATATGAAGTGTGAACTCAAGTATTAGCGATATAAAGCATGATTGTAGCTTAGCATTTGGGTATGAAAAATAGAATACCTTTCTGCAGCTTCTAGAAAGCGGTGCTTTTATGTTTTATGAGGGATATCAATTGGCAAAATAGGTCTTAAGCTTCATAAAAGCTTAACACTCCCATTTCATAACTTAATCCTCTTTCTGAGCCTATTTTATGTCTTGGCTGCACCTATGTTTGGATTAAGATCATTCTCCATAGTGGGTGGAGCCATCATTCAGGATGGGTTGGCCTCTGCCCATCAGCCAATGAGGACCGAGTCTGTTTTCCTTATGCCGGGATACTTCTTGTGCCCTCCCAGCTTAGACTCGGTCCTCAGCGAGGACGATCGTGGCAAGTCTAGCTCCCATCCTGAATTTTGGTGTTCTCTCTTTGGATAGACTGATCTACCGCGTTTTCAGGGTCTACGGTCTGTGAGTCTTGCTTCTCTCTTCGTCATCGGGAGGTTGAGATCTGCGTCTACCTCGGCTGTGGGGGCTTCGGCTCCAGCTGGCCTTCGGGCCCGGAGTCAGGACATTGCGTTTGGATATGCAGGGGGGGGTATCTCCACCCCCCCCCCCCCCCCACGCTTTCAGGGTCTACGGTCTGTGAGTCTTGCTTCTCCCTTCGCCATCGGGAGGTTCAGATCTGCGTCTACCTCGGCTGTGGGGGCTTCGGCTCCAGCTGGCCTTCGGGCCCGGAGTCAGGACATTGCGTTTGGATATGCAGGGGGGGGTATCTCCACCCTCCCACCCGCCCCACGATCGGACTAAGAGCTCCGGGATTTTTCCTCTGTGGGCGGAGGCCAATTCTATCCGTGCCTTTCCAGCCTCGATTACAGGCTCCGCGGCACTTCGGAACGGAGCCGGGCGAAGAGAGCTGTCATCCTCTCTCTCAAGCCGCTCCCTTTCCGGGCAAAACGTTCTGCGCTGGAGCCGCGGCTCGCGCTTTGGGACTCCACCACCACCCCCGTTCATCTTGCCAAATTTTTGTCCGGGGCCGAATCATCCGTTGGAGAGGCGCTGGCACTCTTTGGATGTGCGGCGAGCTCTTAGGATATATATCCAACGGACCCGAGTCTTCCGTCAGACGGAGGCTCTCCTGGTCGCTTTTCATCCAGCATCCTTGGGTCGTAAGGCGTCATCTTCCACTATTGGTCGCTGGCTCAGAGGCACTATTGCCAAGGCGTACGAGCTCGCTTCTCTCCCTCGGCCGGCGGGAATAACGGCGCATTCAACTCGCAGTGCGGCGGCCTCGGCGGCATGGGCGGCTCGGGCGCCTTGGGAGGAGGGGTGCCGTGCAGCGACGTGGGCGCCCCCCCCGCCGTTTATGTCCCCCACGCCTTTTATTCGCCATTACAAGATAGACTCCTATGCCTCCGCGGACGCGGCCTTTGGTCGCCGGGTATTACAGCGTGTAATCGAAGGGGGCACCTCAGGTTCGGAGACTTTGCCCACCCCTTGAAGGGACCTTTCGCTTTGGTATGTCCCATCCTGAATGATGGCTCCACCCACTATGGAGAAGGGGCGTTGGTCTTACCTGAGACGCCTCTTCTCATAGGGTGGAACCATCATTCAGTCCCTCCCCTGTTTGACGTTTGTTTTTGACTGTTTCTCTTCCGCGTTCCTGTTGGGGCGTTGTTCTCCTCTCCGGTTGGTGGCCCTTGGTCAGGGGCATTATTGGCTGGACTGGGTTTGATTGGCTATTTAGTTCTGGATGGGAGTTCACTTGTTTTTTCTACGGCTTGCCACGTCGAGTCTGGTCGGATTCGTCTAAGCTGGGAGGGCACAAGAAGTATCCCGGCATAAGGAAAACAGACTCGGTCCTCATTGGCTGATGGGCAGAGGCTATATTATAATCCATGACAAATTATAAATGTGTTCATACAAAATATTACATTAAATCTCATAATGCTTAATATAATGCTATGGGTTATAGATAGTATGCTAAAATAATATGTAGTTTGTTTGATTTTAGCTTAGCCATTGGACTTTTATGAATAGGGTGCATCATAGATTCTCTTAATTTTCTGGGCTTCTCATTACATCTATCATCCCTACCTACCCATTAGGGAAGGAATACTATTTGATATTTGAAAGGACAGATGCAACTAGTGGCTTTCCCTGAAAAGTGTCTTTAATCCATCACCAAGATAGGACAATATACTGGAGATTAAAAGAGTTTACCAAAACTGTCAATTCATTCTTTTATGAATTTCACAAAACAAAAGGAAGGTAGTTGATTTCCCCACAATGTTTGCTACCTACTAATTCCATTTGCCTGACTAAAATGTAATCAGAACCCTAATTTAAAGCAAATTAAAGTGTAGGTGAATAGGTTTTAGAAATTACATGTCCTGTGGAGTACTGTTTGTTTTTAATCTATTAGTATTCAGTCATCCTCCTCCTGTTATCGAGTTAAAATTCATCCAAATTCAGCCTTTCCTCAATAGGGAATATTTAACTGCTTGGTCAATTAACATCAGGTAACAGCATCCATTCAATCTTAAACTAAGCAAATAACTTTTGTCAGTATGAGATCACCAGAAATCCCCAAACTGTAGATTGGACTGTGAAATTGGGGGAAAAAATTCATACAAAAGCGGTGACAAATTACTTTGGTATTATTGACAAGAAAGCAACATGGATATAATTGAGCTTGATTCAAATAGGATTTTACTTTAACCTCTTGCTTGCTTGAATTTTTTATTCTACGTTCCTTTCAGCTTGTATGTTAGTAAGTATGTCAATTAGTAAGTATGTTAGATAAGTTATCATAATTGAATGTAGTATTCCGAGTATCCCAAAGGAAGCAACACTGCAATGTTATACTATATGAAGCACAGAAACTGAATATTTTCAGTTGGATTTCCATAGGTGAATTTGCTTCTTGTCACATTTTATGGAATTATTTTATTATTTATTACTGGATTATTATATTATTTATTTAAGAAAATGTATATGGCTGTCCAACTCACTCTCAGTGACTCCAGGCAGCTTACGAAGCTAGAAACCCAATATACAAACAATAGCAAACAATAACCCCTCACTCCCCTGGTGACAGTAATCAATCAATCAAATAAGCCAGTTGATGCACTCCACCCCACTTTGGGGTTTATAGTTTTTGTTACTGCAGATGTCACTCTTTCATTATAAGTGATAGTGGACATATTCAAAATTGTTATTTTTGTTCTTATATATAAGGCAATCACAGGAGCTTGGTCCTGCATGATGTAATTCATGCAAAAGATTTGGGAAAAATAAACAAACAATTTTTAGTGATTTATGTAGCTAATCGACCTCTAGTTATTCAACCAAGTCTCTCTCTGAAATTGCAGGTAATACATAATGTTCCGTACCACAGCCATTAATCTTACAAATATATAGAATTTATGGAACATATATAAATATATATAAATAATAATGTCCCCATCTGCAGAGCCAAATCCTGCAGCAACCATATTTTTTCTCTTTTTCTTTTTCTCCATTATGCTATCTGTTTCTTGGTGGTGCATTTTTTTCTTTTGTGGGTACAAATTGTCATAATGACACGTAATCCCTTTGCAGCTTTATATTGAACTCTATAATCAATTCAGAACACACAATATGGTAAAATTCTTTCCCCCTTTGGCAAACATAAATCCCCATAATTTATCCCCAGAGCTGCATCCTTCAGCTGCCTCCCCAACATCCTGCACCCAACAGTACAAACTTTGCTACCTATCTCTTCATATATCATCTATCTTAGTATCACTTTATTTAGAGGTGCTCAGCAGGGTTATTTTTGTCTACCCGTGTATCCGTATGCTTTTCAATTTGAGAAGTGAATATTCCATCAACTTCCCACTACAGGGCCTCCAGAAGATGAGATTATGGTTTCGTTTGATCACACAGCACTCTTTACTTCCATAGACCTCAGAACTAGAGAAAGAATCCATGGCAGCAGTATTTCACAACCTATCTAACCTAACCAAAGTAAGATCCTAACTAAGATCAAAGTACCCAGAATCATGGACCTCAGCAACCTCTGTCTCACAACCTACTTTCAGTTTGATGGATAAATATGCCAACAAAATAGAGAAGCATCCACGAGATCACCACTCTCAGTATCATAGCAGATACTGTAATGCAGCATCTAGAAACCATAGCCTTCCTTCAGATAAAACCAAAAGTATGGCTCTGGTATGTGGATGACACCTTTGTCATAATAAAAGGAACAATTAGAGAAGACACATGAAGCAATCAACAGCATCTTCAAAGGAATAAAATTCAGAAGAGAAAAATAAAACAACACCACACTGCCCCTTTCTGAATATCCTCATCAGCAAATTAGAAACACAAGTCTATAAAAAACCACGCACACTAACCAAATACTCCACCAGCAAACGAAGAACCCAACTTTCCTCAAAAGGAGCTATATAAGAACATTACACAAATTTACTGCAACAACCTAGAGCATCCAAAAAAGGAAACAGGCTGCCTATACAATATCTTCCAACAAAGTGGATATCCATGCAACTTTATCAAAAAGTGTCTGATGCTCAAACCACTACAGCACAACCAACACAAGCTATAGAGTATAACACTGCCATACATGAAAAATATCTCAGAAACAGCCAAGAGACTATTACAACACAATGCCATCATCAGAGCACACAAACCAACTAAAGTCCTCCAAAACACCTTAAGTAAATCAAAAGATCCAGTAGCCCAAGAAGAAAAAAACAAGAGTAATATACAACATATAATATAAAGACTATTAACAGCCATTATGTATGACAAACAGGCAGAAATCTAGCAGAATACATCCATGAACATCAGCTAGCAATCAGAAGACACTGTGATGAAACTCCTTAATTTCATAAAACACATAGACAACCATAGTTTAAACTGGGAAACTGTGAGCATCCTAGACCAAGCTAAATCCAAAAATGTTAGGGGATTCCTGGAGACTTGGCAAGCAGACAAATCAGACCAACAACCCTTAATGGAGACAGTTACGTTCTTCTGAGTTTTAACAGTGTACTGGACAACCTGTGCCTAATTAGGTCATTGTTTTAGAATTATTTCTTTACCTAAAGAGAAAAATAATGACTGAGCGTGGGGGAAAAAGCAATGGAAGTGGGAGTGACTTCCAACTTCCTGCCAGCTTCCCCATTGAACTTCCTTGTGGGAGTCTGACGGGGAGCATTGAAAATCTTTCTTCCCAGGTAAGTGGGTGCTGCTAGATGGGGGAAGGGAGTGAGGGATTGTGAAAGTGGATGGCAAACTGCCATGGAATGTTGAAAATCTATGTTCTTCTGTGGTATTCAGTTTTATAGTACAGTATGATCAGTACTGTAGTGTTGTACTGTACTATACCACAGCATTCACCATTACTCGGATCAGCATGGGTTAGAAGGAGCATGGATACTTCAATGGAAGACAATACCAATTGAGTTGCTTAATAGTAAGAGGCATAGAAAAAAACATGTTGTACTGTACTATATCACAGCATTCACCATTACTCGGATCAGCATGGGTTAGAAGGAGCATGGATACTTCAATGGAAGACAATACCAATTGAGTTGCTTAATAGTAAGAGGCATAGAAAAAAACAAAGTGTCAGCATAGGTTCATTGACGTGCAAATTTCTTTATGGACATGTGCAAAATTTCCACACCAAAACTTTTCAGTTCCAAAGCATTCCATTATAACCTGGTATGGGTTATTCCACCTTACCAGGGGAACATGCGAATTTGAGTTGGCTGCTAAATCCTTTATATAATGAAATGCAGATTACTTTGCTGTCTTCATGACTTTGACTTGGGAAAGGACCAAACGTCCATGCGATCTGTAGCCTCTGTTCTGACATAATAATATTCTGTCTTCTGCTCAAAGAGATTAAGTCAGGAGAATTCCAACCAACTTTGCTTTTCTGCCCGGCCTGCCAACAGTTGGTAAGGCCTTAATCCGTCTCATGAAGCCTTGCCCTATTTCTCACAGTTTCCTCCCACTCCTTGTCATTCACAGAGGAGAGGAAAAATTCTAAGATGGATATTACAATTTTTCTTCATGTGGTTTTAAACTAGTTTTCTTTTTAAGAACTTCTTGATGCAGGTAGGGCTATTTTGGTTACTGCTGAGGAAGAGAGGACTAAACATTACATTGCAATTACAAAATTGTAGTGCAATGAGGCTTTAAGATAAACTTGATGAGTGTTAAAGGAAGCTGTTTTAGAGCCATGCATTTGGAGGAAAGCATTTGGGGAGAAGCTCAAATGTGTGTGATGAGGTGAGTTTCTGAGGGAAATCTTCTGAGACAAATCTTTCTCTTTCCTACGATTGGATACTTTATGTTTGCCTTGTACATTTCTTTTAATGTTTGCAGTTATAAAAGTCTAGGTCTGTGATGGCAAACCTATGGCACACGGTGGGTTGCTACTGGTTCGCCCCAGTTCGGGCGAACCGGTAGCGGCAGTGGCAGGAGGCTCCGCCCACCCACCCGGACGTCATGACAGACGATCTGCGCATGTGCAGAAGGTCCTGCGCGCGCGCGTTCACAGTTCCAAACCGGTAGCGAAGGTAAGTCAAACCCACTACTGACGCAGAGCCCTCTCTGCGGGCACGCAAGCCGTTGCCACAGCTCAGCTCCACCGCGCATGCGCGCGCGCCTCCCGTAGGCCAGCTGATTTTCGGGTATCTGCTGTGCATGCGCAGAGGGTGGGGTGCATCCCCAGGCTCCGGAGGCTTTTCCTGAGCCTCCGGGAGGGCGAAAACAGCCTCCCCTGGGCTCCGGAGGCCCTTCGGAGGCCGGAAACGGGTCCGCTTCCGAAACTTCCAGGAGGCCCTTTTTTCGCTCTCCCCAGGTTCCGGAGGTTTTCCTTGAGCCTCCGGGAGGGTGAAAATGGCCTCCCCAGGCTCCAGAGGCCCTCTGGAGGCCAGAAACGGGCTTGTATATTGTATTATGGGTGCTGGCGCGTGCGTGCTTTCGGCACACGACAAGAAAAAGGTTAGCCATCACTGGTCTAAGTGGTATGAATGAAGTCTGTAGAAAGTGTGCTGTAGTCACATCTTCAGAAGAGTGAATTGTCTTCATCTCCTTTGAGTTCTGACCACACATTTTGTTGGCATTGAGGATTCCAGTTTGGTTGCTCAGAGTTAGTTCAGAGCTTAGAGTGAAATAAATCCATCACCCTTGGCCAAGGTAATATAATGAATTTTGCTGGAAAATGCCTACAGCACAAATAACTCAATTGAATATGGTAGATGTGTCCCTTTTATATTTTCCATTGGATGACTTTGAGACTTTCATATGGAATAGTTATATAATTCCTCCACATGAGCTGTCTCATTCATTCTTGAAGGATGAAAAAGTCTGCTGTCATTCTGTATAAAATCCAACTTGCATTCCTTGGTCAGTAAAGCAACAAATTACAAATGCTGATGTAATTGCACTGGCATTTATTTAGAATAGAATAGAATAACAGAGTTGGAAGGGACCTTGGAGGTCTTCTAGTCCACCCCCCTGCTTAGGCAGGAAACTCTACACCACTTCAGACAAATGGTTATCCAACATCTTAAAAACTTCCAGTGTTGGAGCATTTCCGTACCTAAGCACTACACAAATCGTTACAAATTGCTAATACATTTCACTTTACTGCTTTTCTTTCATTTAATCACAGGATCTTGTTTTACACCACACCACCTAGTTCTCAAAGCAAAGCTTATCAATGTATGAATTGAGGGGGATTAATTTTTTTTTTAATCTGCTTGTCACAGATCGTAATGCTGTTTAGGGCTGAGGGTTGCCTGGCCCAAGGGTTACCAAGGTAACTTCCATGTCTCAAAGAGGACTAGATCCATAGTCTTATTGGTCATTGAACTTGAGTTACTAAAATATATGGATCTGTGATATTTTGGACACTATTTTCTCATAAGGGCAATGTTTGTACAATAAAATGTGTCATTGTGACATCCTGCTTCCACTAGCCCGGCTTTGTTTTCTGTTTTTTGTTTTAGTGACTATTCTCCTTGCTTTTTATAACAAATGTAACATTGACTTAGTTCCTTAATATATTTTCCTCTCTGTATCATCTTTGTCATTTTTTGTATCATACCTGTTAAATTATACACTTGTGAGTTAATCTACTGTATGGCATATCACTTTAAGTACTTCTATAAATGATGCTACTGTTGGATCCTTATCGGAAATCCTTAATTGCATGCTATTTAATCAGATAGCCATTTGAATTGAAAGTGATTGCAAGGTAACCAAGACATTGGCCAGTCTATGACTGTTATGTGTGGTAATACCATGCCTATCATGCAATGAAGTGGGAAAATCCAAATTTTAGATAATAATCTAATCATAGGAGCATTGAAGAATCCATGTCTGTGTTTCCAAAGTACAAACAAAAGTAGTTTCATTCATCTCCAGCAAGCTGTCTTTAAGTTCATAAAGATATTAAATGAGCTGCTAGGGAAGATTCTGATGCTCTCTAGTAAAACTGAGCCCCAAAATGATTTCCCATTGTGAATAATTAAGGAAAGCATCGCCTCTTAAAATAATAATACTTGCCAGCTATGTCTGTTAGCCGGTTGCTTGGACGCTGTTAGGAGAATCTTCCCTGCTGAACTTTCCAGGTTGTTTTAGAGGTTGGATGCACTGCAGAATTCATTTGGAGATGGTATGGAGAAGTACAATTGGAAAAAGAAAAGGCAGAGTTCATTGGGGCAAACCCAAATTTGCTTGTATGATGTTGGGTGGAAGCTAAACTTTTTTAGATACTGTTGATAGGATTCCCATGCAGCTTTCCTTAATAATTACTGGCTTCTTATACTGAAGAGTGTATCTTGTTGTGCCCAGTTGCATACATAGGAGGTATAAATCATAATAGTTTTAGAAATATTTACCCAGAAGATCTGTCAACCACATTTCACTGCATGGTATCACTGATTTGTCTGTAATGGTATGTTTACTGTCAGCTGCAGTTGCCTGTCATTCTTTCAGTATGAAGAAGCTGAATTAGATAGATCCTTGGACTTTGTTGTAGCTCACATCACAGTATGAATCTATGTGGTTTCCTTGCTTCAGTTAATTAATATGATGCAGGAGAGCACTAGAATTCATAATTAGAACTCTTGCCGACTTAACAACTTAAAGCCCTAGGTTCTTAGTTCATTTATTATGATAGACTTCTAGGAACCATGTTCATGTAATTATATTCATAAAGCAAGATTGAAAAAAGTATAGACATTCCTAAACATAGTTGCAAGTTTGCATTTAACTCATCATTAATTTATGATGAGTTGCTTTATCTATGAATAGGGTGCCTTAGGATTGTAGATTTTTGCTTGTTTTTTTCTTTCTCTGAAACTTTTGTTTGCTTGACTTGTGACTATTTATCAAGGCTACATAAAATCATTGCAGCCAGGATATTTCCAAAATAGGTAATTATTCATTGAATAAAGGTGTAACATTTCTCAAAATTCTGAAGCAATGGGAGGTCATGAATCGATGTCATGATTCCCAGAGAAAATGAGAAAAAAATAGATGTCTTTTGCCTGTTGCTCCAATGTTTGAATTGTGGCAACCATGTGTCTTACTTGCTAGCCTGCAGGTATTGTATTTAAATGCTAGATGACTCAGTTGTGGATGAGAAGGCTCACTCAGTGTGTGTACAACTGAGATCTGAGATGAAGAGCTAAATGGTACATGTTTTCTCTTGGTTCTCAGAAGAAAACTCTGAATTGGGGAAAGAATGCTTATAATCTAGATGTAGAGTATAGAGGATGGCCTTGACAAACTTATGGAAGGTCTATTACCAGGGCAATGATCAGATAAAAGCGGCTTAAGCCTATGCCAAGAAAGAGATTTACAAAAACACCTCAGACAGCATCCCTCCCAATTCACATGAAGAGGGAGAGGTGGAATAGTAATTCAGAATTGCAAATTCTGTTATTGTAGCTGTTTTTATAAAAGTACCATTAGGCTCATAGGGTGTCTGTTTCTTAGTCTGGTCTACCTTGTAAGGCTAAAACTTTATCAATTTCCTTTCTTTCTCCAGGCTTCCTTATTCATTCACTTGCCATTCTAATGTTTCTATCTTCATGGACTCTGTTGATGTACCAATTACCGTACCTGGTGATAATGAATTTTGTGTGCACACTATGTTCTTTCTGAAAGATTTCAATGTTCACAATGAGACTGCCATGGTTTGACCGATTCAGGATTTATGGCTATCAAAACACTGGATGAGATTGCTCCTGTTAGCAATCCTACACATTTGCCAGTCCTGGACAGCTTTTTGGTTTACGGAGTACTGGGTCTGACAATAAAGTTGATACCATTGCAATAAAAGCATCAAAGCAGCAGTTTTGGCGATCAGAGATCTTTTGAGGGAAGAATGTGCTGAAAAAAAATTGCCTGTAGGCACATCACATGAAATTTTAGAGTTATTTATTGGTAAAAGTGCTTGTATCCACTGTGGATTGGATGCCAGTTGGACAGATTCTAATATTATTAATGAGAAGTTATCTTGTGACATGAATTGGGATTCATTTGAATATGCAGGATCTGTGGAAGTAGATAAGATGCTCTTGAGTTTCACCCTATTACCTCTATGTTGGATTCATATCCTTTCTTCATTTGGATGTCTAAATGGAGCATAGGTTGCTGAATCTAGGAGATTGTCAATGCTTTATTGAAGGATGGATTGATACCTCCTTCATTGAAAGAAGTGATTGTGCACTGTCTTTTGAAGAAGCCAGATGTGCTTGACTTTTGCCCTGTTTCCAAACTTCCTGTTATACGTTTGTGGAAATACTTATATAGAATCCGAGAGGAAGCAGATAGTGTGGATCCCTTTAATCAGAGAGACCCTCCCCATCATGGGACAGAAGCAGTATTGGTGACTAGATGACCATTAAGATCCAGATGGAGGAGTATGCTCCTCTTGGTCTTGTCAGACCTTTCAGCAGCATTGATCCCCATTTCATGTCAAGCTAGGGATGTCATGGGGACTTTTGAATTGGTAACTGGAAACTGTGAGAATCTGGATCAGGTAAAACAAGCTCATATTGAATTCTAGCAACATTCTGGATGAAATTGTATTCCCCCAGGGAACATGGTTCATAATTTGAGGCTCCTCCTGGATTTGCAATTACTGCTTATATGGCTAATAGAAGTTGTACCTAGGGACCAGGGGTGAAATTCAAAATTTTTCCCTACCGGTTCTGTGGGCGTGGCTTGGTGGGTGTGGCAGGGGAAGGATACTGCAAAATCTCCATTCCCTCCCCACTCTGGGGCCAGCCAGAGGTGGTATTTGCCGGTTCTCCGAACTACTCAAAATTTCTGCTACTGGTTCTCCAGAACCTGTCAGAACCTGCTGAATTTCACCCCTGCTAGGGACCCTTTGAACAGCTTTGGCTGCTGTGTCAGTTGTGGTTTTATCGAGACCAGGATGCTCTCATCTCATTAATTCATGCCTTGAGCAGTTCAGCTTAACTGCTAAGTTCTCTGCATGGGCTACCTTTGAAGGCAACCAGAATCTGCAGCCAATATAAAATGTAGTACTAAGATTACTGGTTCCACCAATACAGAATTACAATTATACTAAAGTTATTCATTAGTTGTCAGTATGTCTAATTAAGAGTCCTAGTCATTACTTTTCAAGTCCTGATGCACACTTGCATACATCAGGTGACTTCTTGCTTAAATTAAAACTGCTTATCTGGTCTACTGAAGGAGGGAGGGGGCCTACTGAATGTTCATAAGATTCCTAGGGTATGAGGCATTACTTGTAATAGCTCCATCTCATGAAATACTCTCCCCTGCCCCTAAGAATTATGTGTAACCCCCACCTTGCTACAAAGCTTATTAACTATGAGGGCCCATCTTGAGGTTTATCTCAAATTCTATCTCTGCTTTCTGTTATTTTTTGTTTTTGATACGGTTATGATTTAGCTATTTATTATTATAGATTTTTTGCTTTTTTTTTTTTTTGCTTAATGTATGCTGCCCCTTTGGGATTGGGGCAGGTTATAAATACTACAAATGCCAGGCGCAAACAACCAGGCCCACAAGTGCAGCATTCAAGCTAACTATTTTATTATGTTCTTCCTGTAATACAGGAATCTCCCCAGTCTGACAGCTCTTCCTTGGGAACAATTAGATAAGACTCCAAGTAATTCAGGGAGGGGTGGTTCTGTCCTTTTTACACTTGCACACTGACTCTAAACTAGCTCCCTGTTTGATACCTCCTCTCTGCCAGTTTGGGTGCTTCTCAACATTAAAATAAATATATTATTTTGTTGTGGTCAAACAACTTCTATTGAAATTTAGACTTCTAGTAACTATCCAATTTTGCAGAAGTGAATTCAGATGTATTCCAGAAGGTCCTATGGACTATTTTAGGTAGTATGCCAGGCAGTCTTCTCAGAAGTGGAATATGAAAATGAACCAGATAGCTAATACAATAATTCAATCAATTATTGAATTATTGATATCAATATCTGGGAAGATCTTGGAAAAGATAAGCAACAAATCTGCAAACACCTAGAAGTAAACAAAGCTATAACCAGTAGCCAACATGGGTTTATCAAAAACAGATCATGCCAAACAAATCTTATATCATTCTTCAAGAAAGTGATTAAATTAGTGGATCTATGATGTACTAATGTAGTACTTCATAGTACACTTAGACTTCAGTAAAGCATTTGATAAAGTAGATCACAGCCTACTTCTTGGCAAACTAGAAAAATGTGGGATATACAGCACCACCCCCAGATGGGTTTGTAACTGGCTGACAAATAGTATTCAACATGTAATCCTCAATAGAGCAACAGCCAAATGGAGGGAAGTAAGCAGTGGGGACTCCAAGGTTCCGTTTTAGGCTCAGTACTTTTGAATATCTTCTTAAATGATCTAGACGAGGAATAGAAGGGGAACTCATCAAATTTGCAGATGACACTAAGCTGGCAGGAATAGCCAACACCCCAGAAGACAAGCTCATGATCCAAAAAGATCTTGACAGACTTATCTATCCCTATCTAACAAAATGAAATTCAACATAGATAAAAGTAAGGTTTTACACTTGGGCAAGAAAAACCAACCATATAGGTACAGACTAGGAAAACCTGGCTTAACACCAGTAACTGTAAGAAGGATGTTGGAGTCCTAGTGGACAATCACTTAAATATGAGCCAACAGTGTGCAGCAGCGGCCAAACAGCCAATGCTATCCTAGGCTGCATTAATAGAAGGATAGAATCAAGATCACGTAAAGTTCTAGTACCGCTTTACAAAGCCTTAGAACTTGGAATACTGCATCCAGTTCTGGTCATTACAATATAAAAAAGAGGGTGAGACTCTAGAAAGATCGCAGAGAAGAGCAACAAGAATGATTAGAGGGCTAGAGCAGTAGTGGGTTCTAAATGCTTTTGCTACTGGTTCGCACGCGCGCTCGCGCGTGACGCTTCTGCGCATGCACAGAAGCGTCCCGGGCGGGTGGGCGGAGCGTCCTGGGTGGGTGGGCGGAGCATCCCAAGTGGGTGGGCGGAGCCTCCCACCACCGCTACCGGTTTGGAGAACGGCCGAACCGGGAGCAATCCACAGCTGGGCTAGAGGCTAAAATATAAGAAGAATAGTTACGGGAATTGGGTATGAAAAGAAGGACTAGGGGAGACATGATAGCAGTGTTCCAATGTTTGAAGGGCTCCTACAAACACGAGAGAGTCAAACTATTTTCCGAAGCACAAAAAGGCAAGACAAGAAATGATGGAAATGAACCAAGGAAAGAAGCAACCTAAAACTAAGGAGAAAATTCCTAACGGTTAGAGCAATCAACCAGCTTGCCTTCAGAAGTTGTATTCCATCACTGGAGGCTTTCAAAAAGAGACTGGACAGCCACTTGTCTGAAATGGTATAGGGTCTCCTGCTTGAGCAGGGGGTTGGACTAGAAGACCTCCAAGGTCCCTTCCAACTCTGTTATTCTATGTTCTAATATCTTCTCCCACTGTACAGAGCTGATTCAGCGGTTTAGTTCACATCTTTCTTGATGACAATGAAACAGATTAAGAGATGGCTAGTGGAAGAAAACTCCTCTCAAATTTGATTTCATTTGTGCTGTTTATTATTTGCCTAAAATTGTTTAGTGAGATAATTCGGAAATTTAAAATGAAGCATCATCAAATATATGCTGACAACACTACAAATCCAGGTGAGTCAGTAAAAATATGAATGGACTAGCAGCCAAGAAAGTGAAGCTTAATCCAAATAAAACAGTGGTGGGTGTTATTTATCTGTACTCAGTCTGAAAAGGTTGTGCCCTTTCTCCCTGCCCCCAAAATTGCATTTTTAAGTTGGTTGTGCTTTTAGGTTCATTTATTGTTAGGGCATAAGTAATTTCTTTGGCATATAGTACCTCCTAGAAGCCTAGCTGGTGCACGAGTATGGATCCTGTTTGGCAGAGAGTTTAACCCCGGTAATTCATGCATTGGTTATGTCTTGTCTACATTACTACAATGCATTGCACATAGGCGATAGGCAGGAAACTTCAACTAGTGCAAAATGTTTAATCTTTTAATATAATTAATCCTCAGAGACTGTAGACAATTGCTACTGCAAAGTATTGCAGCAAGAGTTAACTGAATGAAACTGGGTATTACGTAAACAGATTAAACTAGATTCACACATTTTATTGGCTCTCAGTTCATTTCTGATCATAGTTTGAGATTTGACATTCAGTTATAATACATTTCATAGCTCGGGAACACAGTTTCTGGAAGAATATCCCTCTCCATATGTGCTTATTTCAGAGGTGGGTTTCAGCAGGTTCTGACCAGTTCTGGAGAACCGGTAGCGGAAATTTTCAGTAGTTCGGAGAACCAGTAAATACCACCTCTGACTGGCCCCGCCACCATCTATTCTCTGCCTCCTGAGTCCCAGGTGATCCAGGGGGATTTTGCAGTAACCTTCCCCTGGAATGGGGAGGGAATGGAGATTTTTCAGTATCCTTCCCCTGCCATGCCCACCAAGCCACACCAGGCCCACCATGCCACGCCCACAGAACCGGTAGTAAAAAAATTTGAATCCCACCACTGGCTTATTTGTATTCTTAAAATTGTCTTTGGTAATTGTCCCCCCACTGCCCTTCCATGTTGAGGGGGGTAAATGTCAAGGGGACCTTTGGGGATTTTTTCCCCAGGCCTTTATAACTCATTCACTGATAATATTTGATTTGCTTGTGACTTTCTGATCATTATTTATATCAATTGCACATCCAGTTGTACAGCAATGTTGAAAGGGTTTATCCCTGTGTATTTTGCAACTTATTACTACACATGGCATTACGACATTACCAGCTCTGCTACTTTTCAGATAGTATTGGGGACCAGGTGTGTCTCTTTTCCTAGCTTTGCATGGCTGTTGAATGTGACTAGCACTTTTATCCATGTAGCTTCCAGACTGAATTACTAAAAACACGTGATGGGGAAATTGTTTGGAAGCTACAGTACAGGTACCAATTTACGGGACTAGGAAGCAGGAATGTACTTGCCTGGCTAGCTCATTGTAAAGCTTGTTCTCACCACACTGCTCCCAGCAAACAGAAATACAAGACATCTACTCGGTCCTGGTCGTGAGTCATCTGGACTGCAATGTACTTCTCTGAAAACCTTATTTAACGTATTTTTATATATACTGCACTTAAGGAAAAGGGAATAAAATCACTGACATTGCACACATAGTTTTGCAAGTCCCAGAAATGATAGGAATTATGTCAAAATGTGTTGCAGCTTCCATAATAACTATATATTTTTTCCTACTTGGCATCTCCACAGCCCTGGCGGCATATTTGATGGTGACGGTCTCATGTTTTGAAAGGGAGTTACAATATTTATTTAAAGGCATTTTTATTTCATTTCATAAACCAAAAAATAGCTTCTGGAGTTGTCGGGTTTTTTTTTTTTACAGCCAATAAAAAGACATTCCTAGCTAATCTAACATGAAAGAAAAACAGAAAAAAGAGATAGGAAGGAAGAAAGGCGTAGGTTCCTGTAAGTTAAATAGAAGTTCTTAACATGAAACTATTTAGGAAAAAAAATCTGAAAGAACTGGTCTTTTAGCAAAGTTAATGATATAGGACACTTGCCATTCAGTGGCTACCAAGCTTGAGCAGTTTCTATTTACCTGCTTTTAAATTCCCCCCCCCCTTATTCCTTTATAGGTGGTGATAATTACTGTGATTACTATTGTTTTTCTTATGAAATATATGTGGATAGCATTATAGATTTAGTTGTCATTTATTATTTTAAACTAGAAGTCTTAAGTGTATATATACGGAGTGCTTTTATTTGTTTCTGGTCTAAGACTGTAATAATATAATTGAATTGAATTGATGGGCTAGAAGGGGTAGAGACAAAAAGGTTGTATTTTTGTGTATTTTCATCCACATCTCTTTACAGAGCTGTCCCCATACACACATTTTGCAAGCAATTTTTTTCCAATGGAATTGGCTAATCTATATTATTTTCATTGCTGCGTGCAATTTAGAGCTCTTGCTTTAAATAGTGAAGTAATCGTGCTGTTTAGCTTCGCTTACGGTACCTTAGCTTCCCAAAGCTTTTGGTGAGCAGTGCTGAAGATACATTATTTAGAACCTCTAAAAAACACGTGTCTAATCCACCATAGCTATTTTATACAACAAATGTGACAAACCCTGCTTATTCCTTTCCCTTTTAGTATTAAACTGACTATAGGCCTCACAGTTTATGGATTGTAATTTTAGTATAGTAGACCATGTGTAATTGACAGACTGGATTTTATCATAGATTTTATCTGTTATTTATTATTTTATTTTATAACTTTTAATTGTATACCGGTATTTACTGAGTGTTTTTATTTGTTCTAGTCTCTGGTCTATGACTCTAATAAATTGAATTGATGTGGATAGCATAGTTTTAATTAAATAAATATCAACAATTGAAATGTATGCTTGGTGTTAATATTTTGTTTCATGTATACAGTAAGGCTAAGCAGAAAACTAGAAGTATGTAAATATTGCAACAATGATGGCTTCTTGGCCTTTTCTTTCTAAATAGTGGTTTTAGAATTATGTTATCTATTAAATAATATAAAACATATAGTAAGAAAATAGTAGTAAAGTACATTTCGATTTAGTATTGAATTTTTTCAGTCTCTTTATGTCTCTTTCCTATTGCAAAATACAAAGTAAAATCAATTTGATAATGATGTTTTTTACCATTTATTTTTAGGGGAAGTATGGCTGAAAGATATGCTTCCCCCAAACCTCCATATCAGATTTTAGTTTGCTTACTGTTTCTTCTTAATTGTCTAATTATAAAAACTATGCTAAACTGCTCATAGGGGGCTCTGTCAATCTCCAAGATACTATAGTGTGTGTGTGGGGGGGGGGTGCATGCACATAAATGCATACATTCACACATAATGTTACTGACGTTTTTAATAAACATAGTAAAAACTAATACAAATTAGAAGAAAAAATAGATGTTCAGTAGGTGCAGAGAAAAGGAAAAGAAAAAATAATAACAATAAAGTGGCTTTCAACCTTTATCGCATTGACCATAAGTTAATATAATAACTTTTCATCCCCTTTTAAAGTTACAAATAAAAAATAATGTTCTCCATAGTGGGTGGAGCTAGCATCCAGGAATGGGTTGACCTCGTCCATTCAGCATGTAGGACTGAGTCTGTCAAAAGTTGAGAAGCTCCACCTCTGTTGCTAGGACTCCCAGCTTCGACTCAGTCCTGGACGGACGTGGCGAAATTTCTCCTATTCCTGTTTGCTACTTCGTGGATAGTCAGAGCGATTTCAACTATTCTGTGAGTTTTCCCCAGCTGACTGAATTCCATCGGGCAGAGTCGCTGTGTGGATCGCGGCACAGAGCCCCGGCTCTAGCCGCAGCAGCCGTTGCCTCTGCCTTCGTTTAGTGGCATTCTCCATAGTGGGTGGAGCCATCATTCAGGATGGGTTGGCCTCTTCCCATCAGCCAATGAGGACCGAGTCTGTTTTGCTTATGCTGGGATACTTCTCGTGCCCTCCCAGCTTAGACTCGGTCCTCAGCGAGGACAATCGTGGCAAGTCTAGCTCCCATCCTGAATCTTGGTTCTCACTATTGGATTGACTGATCTACCGGATTTTCAGGTTGTACAGGCTGCGAGTTATTTTTCGTCCCTGGGAAATTGCCATCTGCGCCTTCCTCGAACGGGGGGCGTCGGCTCCAGCTGGCCTTCGGGCCCGGAGTCGGGACATTGCGTTTGAAAACGCAGGGGGGGAGTTGCCTACACTCTCCGACCCCCC
>QLTV01000974.1:9163897-9176420 GCA_003457575.1 Thermophis baileyi
TGACTTGGTTTGATTGGCCATTTTTTTTTCGGGATGGGAGTTCACTGGTTTTTTCTACGACTTGCCACGTTGAGTCTGGTCGGATTCGTCTAAGCTGGGAGGGCACAAGAAGTATCCCAGCATAAGCAAAACAGACTCGGTCCTCATTGGCTGATGGGCAGAGGCCAACCCATCCTGAATGATGGCTCCACCCTATGAGAAGCGGCGTCTCAGGTAAGACCAACGCCCCTTTTGACCACGTCAGGGCCTCACTCCTTGATCTGCCACTGGAGCTCTCGCGCTCCGTCGTCATCTTCGACAAGGCGAAATATTTGTGAGGGGGAGCTTGCCTTCCCGATATCAAGGCAACGCGGTAGTGGCCAGAGGAGCTTTCGTGCTCCACTCTCCCGACCTACTTACTTCTGAGCCGACCTTGTGGGAGACAGCTTGAGCGGCATTTTGAAGCAGGCTTCAGAGACGAATTTTGTGGGTGCATTTTAAAAGAAACCGTCTTGCCGCCCATCTGCAGCCTAGCTGCAGGTCGCAGGAGCCTAGTGCTCAAGCGACATTGGCCACAGGAGCCTGGTCTCCACTCTAACTACCACCAAGGTGTCACAGGCTGCCATAGTCGGGGATAACACGTCACAGGAGCTTCGCGCTCGAGCAACATTTGGCGAGGCACCAGCTTCCCGCCTCAGGGAATTGGAGCTAACGGCTCATTCCCGCCCACGCCTGAACACTTGTTTGCCAAGCTGCCCTACAGCTGTCTGCCTTCTCACCCATGCAAGACTTCGCTCGAGCGTGCTGCGCTACAGCTGGTGACCCCCGTGGGCTCCAATCTTGGCTTGTCTGGCTGTTCCCGCAGCGCAAGTGGTTTCTCCACCTTTTGGCCCCGAAGGCTTAACAGCAGGCCCCGCATAACGGCTTAGGCCACACAGGTCACAATTTTGTATTGTCCTCGGGCGATCCCCGCAATAGAGATCAAGGAAATCAAAATGGTGGACAAGGGCTCCTCAGCGACCAAGGACAAGTCCAAGGGCAAGAGGCACAAAAAATCTGTACCTTCCCCCTTGACTGAAGTCATTCCAAGCCTCCACCAGAGACAAGGGACACCCTGAGAAAGTAAAAACATCAAAGGTGAGCGAGTGCGATGAGCGCCACAGAGACATGGCGCTACAGAAGATCTACGCCCAGTCTGCTGTCACTCCTTCTGGCATCCCCCAAAATCAATGGCAGGTGGCGATAATACTAGACAAAGTCCCAGAGATCATTCTCCGGGTCCTTCTGGGGAGTTGCTCGCCCTGGATAATCCAGATTTGGCCATCAATAATCCTGATATCTGGGGAGCCCCTGGGGCGGATCTACATCCTGAAGCGCCCATGGGCGCAGCTAATCCAGGGACCGAGGCCATAATTTCGCCTTCCGGGGCGGGGCCCAGAACCAACATGGAAGCGGTCCCCATGGACCCCGCTAGCATGCAGTCGATGATTGCCGAGGCCATTAGACAAGGCATTGCAGCGGGGCTGCAGCAATTTCACAGGCCTCCCTCGGTGGTCTCAGAGCTCTCACACTCATCCTTAAGGGCTTTGGAGCAAGCTGGCCCAAGCACCCGACACCAGATTCCGGAGCATTACTCACCGGCATCTTCACTTGGCAGCCAGTCGTAACTGTTGGATGAGGACGGGCGTAGAGACCTAGATCTCTCCGATGATGAGGGCTTCACTCCTGACCAACCTGTTTTCTCAGGCCTGTTTCAACCTGGCCTATTCAAGTCATTGTTGTTTAAGGCCAAAAACTCGGCCAGCCTTGGAGCATCTTCGACTTCCTTATCAGATCCTTCGCCAAGCCAAACCAACCACTGTTCGCCGAGCACACACCGGAGGCGGAGGTCATTCCATCTCCTCAAATCTTTGTGGACACGGTCCAGTGCCAGTGGCAATCTCCTGCATCCGGCCCAATGCCATCTGCGGCTGACAGGAGATACTTCAATGTGGGGTTGGAGCTGGCCCAACTCCTGCAGATTCCATCAGTGGACGCCCCGGTAGTGGCTCTTCACTCCCCCACCACCATGCCAGGGGACCCGGAGGAGCTGCTAAAACCGGAGGACAGAAGGATGGAGCAAAAGGCGCACCAGGCGGCTGCCTGGGCAGTCCGGGCGTCCACAACGGCGTCCTTTT
Source organism: Thermophis baileyi (assembly GCA_003457575.1). Classification (NCBI taxonomy): domain Eukaryota; kingdom Metazoa; phylum Chordata; class Lepidosauria; order Squamata; family Dipsadidae; genus Thermophis; species Thermophis baileyi. Next base: position 9,166,054 of record QLTV01000974.1, read on the forward strand.
TCACCCACACATCACTAATCTGGCTGCGCCAACTACAGGACAGGGTTCCTGCTTCGGACCTTAGGGCCCAACAGGACATAAACAAGCTCCTGGCGGCAGCCCAATTTTCGGCGGATGCCACCCTGCAGGCGACCAGATTTGCATCCAAGGCCATCGCGTCCTCCATGGTGGCTCACTGCATGCACTGGCTCCATCAGTGGCAGGCGGACACCTGCCACAAATGGCGCCTGGCCTCTGCCCCCTTCAGGGGTCAGCATCTTTTTGGGGAAGCTCTGGACCCGATTCTTGTCAAGTCCAGGGACAAGAGGAAGGTTCTCCCGACCTTCTCCAGGAAGGGCAACTTCCGATCAGCCCCCTACCCTCGGCGCCCTTTCGAGCCTCTGACCAGGGCGCTGGATTTCCCAGGGCCCAAGGTCAGTATGGGTCTAGGCAGCGGCAGCTTCCAGATAGACCGGGCAGGGGGAGACAGTACAAGCGGCCCTTTCGGAGTGGAGGAAGTCGGCCCTTTCATCGCCCCAAGTGATTCTATGTCCAACCCTCCCATCGGGGGACGTCTGGCCCTTTACGCTGACAGATGGGAGGAAATTACATCGGACGTGTGGGTCAGGGAGACAGTACGCTCAGGCCTCTCCCTGGAATTCCTCTCCATCCCTCCGAGGTTTTTCATCAAATGCCCTGTATCCAAAATTGCCGCCAAAAAGGCTCTCATGGATTCCACCATACAACACCTGCTGGACATTCGAGTTATCCAGCGGGTACCGGAGGACCAGCTAGGGCTGGGGTTCTACTCTATTCTTTTTGTAGTCCCCAAAACCTTGGAGGGGGGTGGAGAGCTATTCTGGACTTTAAACGTTTGAACCGTCACATTAGTTACCGGCGGTTCAAAATGCACTCTCTTCAGACGATCTTTGGGAGCATTCGTCAGGGCGACTTCCTCCCCTCGATCGATCTAACGGAGGCCTACCTGCATATTCCGATCCGGCCTCTCCACCGGCAGTACCTTAGGTTCTGTTATGCAGGTAGGCATTATCAGTATAGGGCCCTTCCCTTCGGTCTTTCTTCTGCCCCTCGCGTATTCACTAAAGTGCTGGCGGTGGCGGCGGCCCACCTTAGGGCCTTGCCTGTGCGTGTCCAGTGTTACCTGGATGATATTTTAATACAGGCATCCTCTATGCACCTAGCGGTGAGCCATCTCCAGGTAATGATCCAAACGCTAAGACACCACGGGTTCTCCATTAACATGGAGAAGAGCCGTCTCACGCCCTCTACTTGCCTGCTCCACTTGGGAGCCGTTATAGATTCTCTAGAGTGTAGGGTTTTCTTATCTCAGGAGAGAAGGATAGCATTAGAGAGATGTCATCCCTGGTCCAGAAACAGTGCAGGGTTCCCCTAGCCCTGCTTTCCACTCTCCTGGGCAAAATGATCTCCAGCATCGCCATTACACCCTGGGCGCGCCTACACTCTAGAGATCTCCAATGGTTCCTTTTACCATTCCAGAGATCGGGCCGCAGCACTTCGTCAACCAGGGTCCTGGTTCCTGCAGAAGTTCTTTGCTCCCTAAACTGGTGGCGGTCACCAGCCATCTCGAAGGGCTGTCTCTTTTGAGAGCCTCATAGAGTGGTAGTCACCACGGATGCCAGCTTATATGGTTGGGAAGCGCATATACTCAGCCACCTGGAAGGCGTTTTGTGCCTGGTGTTTTAAGGAGGTTTGTTCCCCTGTGCAGATTTCAATGGCGAAGTTCCTAGACTTTCTTCAGGAGGGGCTGGACAAAGGGCTATCGCCAAACACCATTAGGAGACAGGTGGCGGCCCTGTCCTCAGTGCTATCTTGCGGAGCGCTGCATTCCCATGCTCAGCACTCCACCATCCGCCGTTTTCTTAAGGGGGCAACTAACTTATGTTCCCCCCCCCATGGTCCATAGATACCCCTCCTGGGACCTGCCTAAAGTATTGAACTCCCTAACGGGGTCTCCATACGAAGCCTTACAGTTGGCCAGCCTACGTCACTTGACTTGTAAGGTGTCCTTCCTGGTGGCTATCACCTCTGCCAGGAGGATTTCCGAATTAACGGCCCTCTCGGTTCGCAAGGACCTATGTGTCTTCCATGCGGACAGAGTTATTTTACGTTTGGATCCCTCCTTTATCCCTAAAATAAACTCCTGATTCCACAGGGCACAGGAGCTCATTCTCCCCAATTTTTGCCCCAACCCAGTCCACCCCCTAGAACGTAAATGGCATACCTTGGACGTACGGAGGGCCCTCCGCATTTACGTCAAGAGAACTGCTCCACTGAGAAAGACGGAGGCTCTCTTCGTCTCATTCCAGCCAAACTCCTTGGGCCACAAGGTTACACCGTCGACGGTCGGCAGGTGGATTCGGGGAACCATCGCCAAGGCATACGACCTGCAGTCGCTACCACGACCTACACGCGTGACAGCGCATTCTACTCGAAGTGCGGCGACGTCGGTGGCCTGGGCAACGCAGGCCTCACTCGAGGAGGTCTGCAGAGCGGCGACTTGGTCTTCCCTGTCGCAGTTTGTACGTAACTACCAGTTAGACATTTTTGCCTCGGCTGAGGCGGCGTTTGGCCGCCGGGTCCTACAAAGGGTTCATACAGTGTGAGGCCCAACGGACCAGACTATGGCCCACCAGAGGACAGCCAGCTTTGGTATGTCCCATTCCTGGATGCTAGCTCCACCCACTATGGAGAAGGGGCGTTGGTCTTACCTGATACGCTCCTTCTCGTAGGGTGGAGCTAGCATCCAGCCCCACCCGAAGACTATCTGGTCCGCAACTGATGGGAGAGTTCTTCCGGGAGATGGGCCACGTTTGTTGGGAGAGATCTTCGAGAAGATGCCACGTCGAGTCTGTCTCTTTGGTTTCGTCGAAGCTGGGAGTCCCAGCAACAGAGGTGGAGCTTCTCAACTTTTGACAGACTCAGTCCTACATGCTGAATGGACGAGGTCAACCCATTCCTGGATGCTAGCTCCACCCTACGAGAAGGAGCGTATCAGATAAGACCAACGCCCCTTCTCCCCGTAGCCCAACTTTTATCCAGAAATCGTCATCTTTTCAGTATTGGTTCAGCAAAAAAAAATCCTTTAGGACCTACAAGAAATATCAAACAAATAATTCACGCCTGATCAAATAGTCCAACTATATATTCCTTCTTTTTGCTTTTCACCATTTTGAAAATTAGATATCTAATATCCATAGCATGATTAAATTGAGCATTTCTGATTGTGATTAAAAAGTGAGCTTGGCTGGCTTAGTGTCTTTATTAAAGGCTCTGCCACTGGTTGGAACAAACCTGTGGGAGTCCACTGTTTTACAGTCTTCTTGGGAGGAGCTGCTATTCAGAGCACTCATGGGGAATCTTCCATTGTCTCCTTCTCTGGAAAGGTTTGTAGGACTTTTCTCACTAGTCTTTCATTCTTCATAGTAGTAGTCATCTCTGCTCATTCTCAGAGACATCTCCCGTCAGCCATGACTCACAACTGAAGCCAAGACACTCTGTTGTTGAGATGTATTTGTTTATTTCAAATTCTATGGCTGCTCATCTTATCATTGTGTCTCTGGGCAACTAATACCAGTTACAAATATAACATAGCAACAAACATTATAATAAATACATAATTGGCAGCTAAGATAAAACCACAAGCAATCTTCAACATAACCAACATAATTTACGAGCTCTGCCGTACATTCCAACCCCCAAGTCTGGTGACATAATCAGGACTTCAAGGTCTTAAAAAAGGCCAACAGATTTGAGGGCTAATCTGATATGGGGGAAGGAGGTGATGTTCCAGATAGATTTTTGGGAAATATTTTTTTTCCTGGATCCTTCCAGATGAAACTCTTTAATGAACAGAACAGACTACTTGCCAGATCTGGAATGATTTTGTTTCTTGAATAGAATTGTAAGGAGAGAGTTCATCAGAAACATTAGGGTGGAGTGATGTGTTCATTAAATCTGAATTAATGTATTAATGTAATTTATGTAAATTTTAAATAATTGCATTTATGTAGACTATATGTAAATAATGGGGACATGAAAGCCCCCAATTGGGCGTCCCCCCCAGGCAATGGTGATGTCACTGGCTAACTCAACCCGGAAGCACTTCGGTGCTCCTGACATGACTGTAGTAGTATATGTAAATTATATAAATCTTCATATATTGATTTGCTAAACGGCCAATTTTTATATTATTTGGGAGTAAAGTCCAAATTCCTATTTTATCCATTGAATTGAAACTCACTAAGGGGGAGTTGGAAGTAAATAACTTATGGTTTAGCTAACTGTTGTACAGGCCACTGCAATTAGCAGAACATAGGTTTAGACTGCCAGAATATCCAACAAAGTTCCAGGTGTATAAACCAAAGCCACAATTTTATGTTTCTAGGAAAGCATCCTCGTGACCATAGGATATGTTGTGGAGACATTGTAGGAGAAGAGCCATGTTAGTCTATGATGGCAAAAAATCAGGAGTCTGGTAAGTTTATGCCTTCTAATATAATTTATTACTTGGAAAAGGTGATACCAGACTCCTTCTGAGAGTGGAGAGAAGACCTTTATATTTCTCTTACCTTGACATTAATAATTTCTGGTGATGAAACCCAGCTTCAGAAAGTGGGGAAAGGAGTTGCATTGGAAAGTTACTCTGGACCTGTTTGGACAAGCAAAGAAGATCCAAATTACAGAGATTTCTGTTTCTCAATCACACCTCCAAATTTGTTGTCAATTACTGTCTAATCTACAGCATTGATCTTGTTATAAATTATTACTTCCCATGGTTTCAGTAAGGGAGGATTCAGTCAAATAGGAAAATGGATTTTAATTATAGAAAAAGAAAAAACCTATTGGAGGCTCTAATTTAGCTTCTTCTCTAATGAGTAGTAACAATGGCTCTGCTATTGATTCTTATGTTATACAGATAAGGATAAGATGAACTTCACTGCAGTATTTAAAATATGATTTTAAACTTTTAAGTGCAAATTTGCCATATCTCAATAGTATAATTGGACTCCTCCAAACTAGTATTCTAATCAGGGGTGGGTTCTAACTTAAGTCGCTGCTGGTTCGCTTCCATCGCGCGCAAAAAAATAAAAAAAAATAAAAAAAAAAGCCGAAAACAAGATGGCGACGCATGCACAGTGCCAGAAACTCTGCTTCTGCACATGCGTAGCTTATTGGATCCCACTCCCTCCCTCCCCATTTTTTAGCTATCATATTTTGTATTTTATATTTTGTATTTTAATAGTTTTGTAGCATTCTATTTATATACTTTTGTTTGTTAATATTGTAAGCTCTCTCTCTCTCNTATATATATATATATATATGTTTTTTTCTCTGTTAAATCACCTGGTATACCCAAATATGGGAGGGAGCATACTGCTTCCTTTTTGCCTTTCGGCCCCTCCAGGGGCCATCCAGGCAGTTACTTACAAACGACAGTCCGTTTCTATATGTTACATATTTTTACATTCATTACATACAATTTTACATATTTTTACATACAGTCTCCCTTCATTTATGTAAAAATATGTAACATATATAGATAGATAGATAGATAGATAGATAGATGATAGATAGATAGATAGATAGATAGATATAGATAGAGATAGAGATAGAGATAGAGATAGAGATAGAGATAGAGATAGAGATAGAGATAGAGATAGAGATAGAGATGATAGAGATAGATATAGATATATATAAATAAATAATTTATTGGCTGCTCATCTTTCCTCAGGGTAGTTCTGGGAGGCTTACAATATATATATATGTGTGTGTGTTTGTGTGTACATACATTCACACACACACGTGTGTGTGTGTGTGTGTGTGTGTGTGTGTGTATCGGGTGGGTTCCACTTACCTTCTCCAATGATGAGGAGCCATCATTCAGGATGGGTTGTCCTCGTCCACTCAGCATGAGGACCGAGTCTGTAACTTTTTGCTGGGTCCACCCTCCTATGACCCAGATCCGACTCGGTTCTCAGAGAGGACAGACGTGGACCCGTTTTTCTCCCCTCCTGATTGCTGACTATTCTCTGTTGGTTTTGACTCGGACTCGTTTTTCGGACTTCGCTTTTGCATACCCTTTATCTTTGCTCGTATCGGCTTTGATTACGGACTGTACGACTACGTGAGTGTCTCTCTCCCTTCTGACTCACTTGGCAGTCGAGCCACGGCTCCTGCCGCAGGGGCAGGCGGCTCCTGGACTTTATTTCTTTGTCGAGCCGTTCGACCAAATTGACGTGCCCTGCCTTCTGCTGCCTGGGCAGACTTTGCCTCCCGCCCGCGGAATGCCCTACAGCTGATCGCATATGCTGGAGCCTCGGCTCATGTAGCTTCGCCTCACCGAAGGCCCCTTCACGCTGGAGCCACGGCTCGCGTGTTTCAGTGCCTAACAGCTAATCGCAAACGCTGGAGCTTCGGCTCGCGTAGCTTCGCCTCTCCGAAGGTCCTTCAGGCTAGAGCCGCGGCTCACGTGTTTCGGCGCTTTCCCTCAGTGCCGGCCTGGTTATCGGGCTTCATTTAGTGAGTGCTGGAGCCTCGGCTCGCGCGGCCTCTTGCTCAACTGACGAGCCGCCATTTTCAAGGCCTGGAAGAGCGCTGGAGCTTCGGCTTACGTGGCCTTTGTTGCTAGCCCAGGAGCGGCTTCCCCAGCCTTGCGTCTCCGGCTAGACTGTGGCCTCAGATCATCAAGTTCCCTCGGATCCACACCACCCGTCTTGCCCTAGTAGCCTCGACTGTGGGCACATCAGGCTCAGTAAGGGCAGCCATTTTGTAGGCCTTCAGCATAGCGGCCATTTTGATCGACCTCTTGCCAGGCCTCATTGCCTTCATTACCATACGCAGACGGCCATTTCCTTCTTGCCTTCCTTAGATAGGCATGGCCCAGCGCCAGGCAGATAAACCGGGGGGCAAAAGGCGTCACAAGATGGACAGGCCCACTCCTGAAGAGGTCGTGTTATCCGGCTCCACTAGGCACGGGGAGGCTTCTTCTTCTTCTCGCTCTGGTCATGCCTCCAAGGCCACAGAGCGAGCTGAACACCGCCGGGACAAGGTCCTGCAGCAGATCTGCTCCCGAGTGGCAGAACAGTCTTCGGTCCTTGAGGCCCTGCCCGGTAATTCGGCGGGCGAACAGGTTCCTCGTGCCTTGGCTGAGCCCATATCCCTGGACAACCCAGCCCTTTTTCGGGTTGCGACAGATCCCTGGGCGGCTACAGGCCTCTCCCGGCCTCACATCCCCCAGTTGCAAGGGGACCAAGGCGCGTCATCTGATCCCGCGCCGCAGCCCTCTGCCCAGGTTGCCATGGCTCCTCCCACGCAGATTCCAATGGACCCTGCCACCTGGCAATCCATGTTGGCAGCGGCGGTGCAACAGGGCATCGCGGCATGCATGCAATCGGTCGGGGGCGCCTCGGCCTTTTTGCAGCACAGACCAATGCATCGCTCTGCCTTCGGGGCTCGTCACCCAGCCCCGAGCATGATTCAGGGGATTCTGACTTCGAGGAGCAAGAGGAGGTTCTTGAATTCGACACTGGGGAATACGCTCTATCGGAGGATGAGGACATACCTCAAGAACAACAAGCCTCCTCTGCTCTGTTCCTGCCGGCCCTCTTTAAGTCTCTGCTGTACAAGGCACGTACTGCTGCGGGCCTAGATTGCCCCTTGACGTCTACAGCGGGTGCTTCCACTCCACAAATCGACCCGCTATTTACGGAGGTTACTCCGGAGGTGGACTTTGTACCCGCACCCCCTCTCTTTCTGGACAATGTCCAACGGCAATGGAGGTCTCCAGCATCAGCTCCAGCAGCTTCTTCCCTAGACCGCAAGCATTTTAACGTCGCTACGGAGCTGGCTTCCTTGCTCGAGGTTCCTCGGGTGAACACCCCGGTTCTGGCCCTCCATTCATCCACGACGTTGCCGGGCGAACCTGAAGAGTTGCTTCGACCTGAAGATAAACGGACCAAACAGGCCCTCATTAGGGCGCATCAGGCCGCAGCTTGGGCCATCAGAGCTTCGTCTTCACCCTCCTTCTTCGCCAGATCCTCTCTAATTTGGCTCTGGCTGATTCAGGAGCAGATTCCATCCTCCAACTTGAGAACTCACCAGGACCTCAGTAAGGTCTTTGCAGCATCACAATTTATGGCGGACGCCTCCCTCCATGCCTCCCGCTTTGCATCGAAGGCCATGGCGTCGGCCGTGGTGGCGAGGCACGTGCAATGGCTCTGCCAGTGGCCAGTTGACGCACGCCACAAATGGTGCCTGGCGTCGGCTCCATTCCAGGGGCAGCTTCTCTTTGGCCAGTCTCTTGATCCGATCGTGATTGAAACATGGGACAAGAGGAAAATCTTACTTTCTCTTTCCAGGAGGGGCAACTCTCGTTCATCCCCCTACCCACGTCGGCCCTTTCGGGCTGCGGACCAGGCCTTCAGCTTCCCTCAGGCCTCAGGTCAGTCCGGATCTCGGCAGCGCCAGCAGTTCGACAGATCCGGGAGGGGGAGGCAGTTTAAGCATCCCTTTAGGGAAGGAGAAGGGGGTCGCCCCTTTAGACGCTCCCGCTGAATCCATCCCTAGCCCTCCTATTGGGGGCTAGTTGTCCCTTTTCTCTTCTTCTTGGCAACAGACTACTCAGGACAGGTGGGTCCTGGAGTCTGTCTCCACGGGCCTTAGGCTGGAGTTCCTCTCCGCTCCCCCGAGGTTTTTCGTTAGATGTCCCACTTCCAGGGTGCCTTCCAAGAAAGCCATAATGGACAAAGCGGTCCAACACCTGCTGGACATGCGTGCCATCCAGCAGGTCCCCTTGGACCAGCAGGGACAGGGACATTATTCCATTCTCTTCGTAGTTCCCAAAACCTCGGGGGGCTACAGAGCTATTCTGGACCTCAAGCGTCTGAACCACTACATTAAATATAGGCGGTTCAAGATGCACTCCTTGCAGTCTATCCTAGGGGGTATCAGGAAAGGCGACTTTCTAGCTTCCCTTGACCTGACTGAGGCCTACCTGCATATCCCAATTTACCATGACCACAGGCAGTACCTTCGGTTCTGCTATGCAGGTAGGCACTTCCAGTATAGGGCCCTTCCCTTTGGCCTCTCCTCGGCTCCTAGGGTCTTTACTAAGATCCTAGTCGCAGTGGCCACCCATCTCAGGGCTGTGCCTGTGAGAATCCAGTGCTACCTGGACAATATTTTAGTCTTGGCGTCTTCTGCACATCTCGTGAGGTGCCATCTCCAGGTAGCTATTTCCACGCTGGAACGGCATGGGTTCTCTGTCAATTTGGAGAAGAGCCACCTTACCCCTTCTACTACCTTGCCCCACCTAGGGGCCGTTGTCGATACCTTGGAGTGTAGGGTTTCTCTCTCCCAGGAGAGGTGGGACAGCATTAGACAGTTGGTCTTCCAAGTACAACGGGATTGCCGGGCTCCTCTGGCCCTTCTGTCCACTCTCCTGGGGAAGATGATCTCCTGTATTTCTATCACCCCTTGGGCACATCTACACTCCAGGGATCTTCAATGGCTCCTCTTACCTTTCCAGAAGGCGGGCCGCAGCACCTCACAGTCCCGGGTCCCGGGTGCTTCAACGGGTGCTAGGGGAGTCTCTGTGACTTGGGCTTGGACCTGCCCTCCCTAGGGACTCTCCGGTTTTGGTAGGTCCCATCCTGAATGATGGCTCCTCCCACGTTGGAGAAGGGGCGTTGGTCTTACCTGATACGCCTCTTCTCAACAGGAGGAGCCATCATTCAGCCCCACCCTGTTGGTGTCCAAGCCGCTTCTGGTTCTCTCCCGGCCTTCGGACAGTTTGGGTGTTTGTTTTCTCGGATTCGATTTTTGCTAGCCAGTCTCCGCCCTGTTTGATTTTTGGTAGTGCCAGGAGGGGAGCTCTGTTTCCGTTGACTGTGTATTGATTCGGGCCACGTCTAGTCTGTTCTTCGTTCTCGCCGGATCTGGGTCATAGGAGGGCGGACCCAGCAAAAAGTTACAGACTCGGTCCTCATGCTGAGTGGACGAGGACAACCCATCCTGAATGATGGCTCCTCCTGTTGAGAAGACGCGTATCAGGTAAGACCAACGCCCCTTCCCTACCGGTTCTGATCGCGACGGAAGTGCGCGTTTTGCGGGCACGTGCTCCCTTCGCTCGCGCAAAACACCCAGAAATGACCCTCTGCGCATGCGCAGAGGGTTTTTTCCAAGCCGCGGTGACCAGAGGACCGGTTCGGGGGGGGTGGACCGCTAGTCTTCGCTGCCAGTTCGGTGAGCAACGGTAAATTTCCGCTACCGGTTCTAAAGAACCGGTCCAAACCGGCAGCAACCCACCACTGCCGGTTGCTGCCGGTTCGGACCGGTTCTTTATTTAT
>QLTV01000974.1:9176503-9213576 GCA_003457575.1 Thermophis baileyi
TGCACGGGTTCTAATCCCATAGGGGAGTGGCTAGCTGATGAGAGCTAAATAGCTTGAAATAGATCTATGCTAGTCTCCCTTTATTTATTGATCAGTAAAAAAATGTGTCAGTAAAAAAATGTGTCACACATAGAAAATAATGGTCTGTCGTGTAAGCAACTGCCTGGATGGCCCCTGGATCGGGGGGGGGCGAAAAGCAAAAAGGAAGCAGTATGCTCCCTCCCATATTTGGGTATACCAGGTGATTCGACAGAAAAAACGTGTGTGTGTATGTGTACCTTTGAGTTTGTTGACTCCTGATGTCTGACTGGACTAATCCCTGCAGGTTTTTTTAACAAGATTTTCAGAAGTGATTTGCCACTTCTTCCTAGGATTACCCCAAAGACACCCAACTGCGTTTGTGCCAAGGCAGGATTAGAACCCATGATCACCCAGTTTTTAGCCTGGTGCCTTAACCGATACACCAAACTCACTCTCTCCTCAGCCTACTTATAGATCAATTATCTCATGATCTACTCCAGAAGCTTCTCCATCGTGGGTGGAGCCATCATTCAGGATGTGTTGTCCTCGTCCACTCAGAATGAGGACCGAGTCTGTCTGTCTTTTTTTTTTTTTTTTTTTTTTATTCTCCCTTTTTTTTTTCTTTTTTCTCTTGGTTCTTCCTTTGTGAGGCCCGAGTCTGTCTCTTTTTTTTTTTTTTTTGCTAGGATCCACCCTTCCTTATCCCAGCTTCGACTCGGTCCTCAGTAGGACAGGACGTGGCAAAACCTTGCTCCCATCCTGATTGCTGGTTTTTTCCCACTCGAAGTGCTTCTCATCGGTCGTGTGAGTTACTGGGTGCTCAGCTGTCATCGCTTGAGAACTCGGATCTTGGCAGAGCTTCGGCTCCGGCTGTTTGGCGGGTGCTAGGTCACACACTGTGACATCGACCTGTGAAGAGCCGTGGCTCGGTCTGTCACTGGAGCTTTCGCACTCCGTTTTCGCCATTGTGTGCTTGGACTCAGGGCTCTGGCTTCACTCTTTATTCTATAGCGGCTGCAACCACCTTTCAATCAGCTGATCGACTCGGGGCAGTTTGGACTGACTTTCTTAGGTGCGCCCGCTCTGTCGCAGGAGCCTCACGCTTGGGCGACATGGTCACGAGGGCTCGCCACCCTCCTGGCGCTACCCCACCCGCCACTCTGTGGGAGACACAGGAAGCCGCCACGTGCTGGAGCTTCAGCTCGCGCGTTACCCAGTAAAGCAGCCCAGCCTATAAACGCACCCTTAAAACGGTCATCCTTAGCGGCTCTACTTTTGGCTTCCCTATCGCCCACAGTTCCCTTTGAACTTGCTCGGGAGGGCATTGGCGGTTTGACCAGCCGCTTGCCGCCAAAACTGCTTGTCAGTTACAGCGGCCATTTTGGAGGCTTCGTCGGCTCGTTTAACATGCAAAATGGCGGTCACAACTTCATCAGGCAAGCCAGGCATAAAATGACTCAAGAAGTCGGATAGGCCTGTGATCGACAAGGAGCAGCCCTCCGTTTCAGGGCAGCAGCCGTCTAAACAGCACAGGGCTCCCTCTGCTTCCTCAAGGGCTGCAGAAAAAGCAGAATAGTGCAGGGATAAGGTCCTGCAGAAGATAATTAACAGATCGGCCAAGGGGGCATTGGCTCCCGGCCCAGACCAAGCCATCCGGGTCCAGGACTCCCATTCCTCCGGTGGGCGGACCGCGGATCATTTGGCCCTTGATGCCCTTGGCCTCCCAAGCCCAGGCACGGACCTTTGGGGCCCCTCAGGCCTTGCCCAGCCTGGCCAGTCCACCGTTTCAGGTGGCTCCGACCAAGGATTTCCGGGCCTCCCATGCTGAGCTCCACGCAGTCCCAGGCCACGGGATCCCAGCTGGCCTTTGACCCGGCCAATCTGTACCTGTTGATCGCAGCTGCGGTTCAACAGGGCCTGACAGCAAGCCTCCAGTCCTTCAGTGGATCGGCTCCCCTGCTTCCGGGTTGTTCTTCCGAGGCCCGCGGCCCGGGCAGGTCCCAGCACCCGTCTGGATAGTCCGGATCACTATTCAGACATTTTGGACGAGGGCATCCAGGACCATTGGCTAGAAGAGGCAGACGATGGTGCCTTGGAGCTCTCCGAGGACGAAGGTATGGCCCCCGATCAGCCTGCTTCTTCAGGCCTCTTTCCTCCATCTCTCTTTAAATCATTGCTGTTTAAAGCACGCACTGCGGCCGGGCTTGACGGCCCTGTTACAGCGACAACTTCGACCCAAGGGGTTCATACGGACCCTCTGTTTTCAGAAGTGACTCCAGAGATGGACTTCGTTCCAGCTCCTCCACTTTTCCTGGATACCGTCCGGCGGCAGTGGTCAAACCCAATGTCGGGTCCATCACTTTCATCAACGGATAAGAAATTTTTCAACGTTGCTTCTGATCTCGCTGATCTACTGGCTATCCCTTCTGTCGATGCTCCAGTCTTAGCTCTACACACTCCCACCACCATGCCTGGCGAATCTGAAGACTGCTTGAAGCCTGAGGACAAACGGATGGAACAGGCCCTGCTGAAGGCCTGGGCGGTCAGGGCCTCCTCCACGTCTTCCTTTTTTGCCAGAACTTCCCTCATTTGGCTCCGTCAGATACAAGATCACATCCCCGCTTCAAACCTCCGGGCCCAACAGTACTTGAATAAAGTTTTTGCGGCTACCCAGTTCCTGGCGGATGCCACTCTGCATGCGCCTCGCTTTGCCTCTAAGGCAATGGCCGCCTCCATGGTGGCCAGACGCATGCACTGGCTCCGTCAGTGGCCCGTGGACACCCGCCATAAATGGCGCCTGGCATCGGGGCCAATTCAGGGGCAAAGTCTGTTTGGGGAAGCTTTAGAACCAATCCTGGTTGAGTCGCGTGACAGGAAGAAGGTCCTCCCGTCTTTGTCCAGGAAGGATATCTTTCGTCAGGCCCCCTTCTATCGACGGCCCTTTCGGCCAGCTGACCAGGGCTCCAGCTTTCCCCGGGCCCCAGGTCAGTACGGATCCAGGCAGCGCCAGCCTCAGGAGAGATCCGGGAGGGGGAGGCAGCCTAGACGCCAATTCCGGGGCGGTTTGGGAAACCGTCCCTTTAGGCGCTCCAGATGGTGAAAGGCTCAACACCCCCATTGGGGGTCGCCTAGCGCGGTTCTCCACCATTTGGGACCAGACCACCCAGGATAGCTGGGTGCGGGAGACAATCCGTTTCGATTTTTCACTAGTTTCTCTCCCTTCCCCCAAGGTTTTTTGTCTGTTGCCCTGTGTCCAGGGTCTCCTCCAAAAAGACTCTCATGGATTCGGCTGTGCAACACCTGCTGGATATTAGAGCCATCCAGCAGGTTCCACCGGATCAGCACAGACTGGGGTTTTATTCTATCCTTTTTGTGGTCCCCAAAACCTCGGGGGGATGGAGAGCGATTCTAGACTTAAAGCAACCGTTACCTTAAGTATCGTAAGTTCAAGATGCATTCCCTTTCCTCTATCTTGGCTTGCGTCCGCCAGGGCGACTTCATGGCTTCCCTGGACCTTACTGAGGCCTACCTGCACATCCCAATAAACCACCGTCATCGTAAATACCTTCGGTTTTTCTATGCAGGTAGGCACTTCCAGTATAGGGCCCTACCCTTTGGCCTGTCATAGGCCCCCAGGGTGTTCACTAAGATCCTAGCGGCTCTAGCGATCCACCTTAGGTCCCTGCCCGTGCGTGTCCAGTGTTACCTGGACGATAATCTTGGTGCACGCGCCATCTAGAGCCCTTGCGGTGCATCATCTCCAGGTAACTCTCCTGACATTGAGACAGCACGGGTTTGCAATTAATTTGGACAAGAGTCAGCTTTCCCCTTCCACCTCTATTCTTCATTTAGGTGCCATTATTGATTCCCTAGAGTGTAGGGTCTCCCTCTCCCAGGAGAGGCAGGACAGTATTAGGGGACTAATGTCTCAAATCCAACGAGAACGCAGGGCCCCACTGGTGCTTTTGTCCACCCTCCTGGAGAAAATGATCTCGTGTTATCTCCATCACACCTTGGTCTACACTCTAGGGAGCTTCAATGGTTCCTTTTACCATTCCAGAAAGGGGGCCACAGCACATAGCGAGTCAAGGTCCCGGTTCCACCGCACGTGCTTCGCTCTCTGACCTGGTGGCAGTCACCAGCGCTTTCCAGGGGCAGCCTCTTCGTCGAACCTCAACGAATAATCATCACTACCGACGCCAGCCTCTCGGGCTGGGGGGCCCACTCCCGGGGTCGGATCGCCCAGGGTCGGTGGTGGTGGACCACTCCCGGTGGTCGGAGGCGGAGTCGAAATGGCATACGCTCGATGTCCGCTGCGCGCTTTGCATTTACATCAAAAGGACTGGCAGTTTCCGCAAATCGGAGTCTCTATTTGTCTCCTTCCAACCTTTGTCCATGGGCTGCAAGGTGACTCCGTCCCCGGTTGGCCGTTGTATACGATTTACGATTTTGAGGGCGTACGAGCTTGCCTCGCAGCTGGTTTCACTCCGTGTTACAGCCCACTGCACGAGAAGTGCAGCTACTTCGGCGGCTTGGGCGACTCAAGCGTCCCTTGAAGAGGTCTGCCGAGCTGCTAAGTGGTCTTCTCCATCGCCCTTTGTTTGCCACTATAAGGTGGATGTGTATGCATCAGCAGACGCCGCGTTCGGTAGGAGAGTGCTACAACAGGTCGTTCATGATTAGGACCTCAGCAACAGTGGGCTACCGCTTTCACCCACCCATGTGGACATTTCGCTTTGGTATGTCCCATTCCTGGCTGCTATATCCACCATGAGGGAGAAGGGGCGTTGGTCTTACCTGATACGCCTCTTCTCCGAGTTGTGGATATAGCAGCCAGCCCCGCCCAGGTGTGGTCAACGTAACTGTTGGCTTCGGTTCAGGAGGAGGATGTTTTCTTGGATGTGACACAACTGAGTCTGTGGCTTCGCTCCTTCGTTTCAAGCTGTCAGGGATAGTGACAAGGGCGGGATCTGAAAAGCTTTTTACAGACTCCAATCAGAGACCAGACGGATTTAACCCATTCCTGGCTGCTATATCCACAACTCGGAGAAGAGGCGTATAAGGTAAGACCAACGCCCCTTTTCCCCCACCCAGGTATGGGAAGAGGTGAAGGGCAGGGGTGAGTTCTAACTTATCTCGCTGCCGGTTGCTTCCTCCCGCGCCGCATGGCCGCGCCTCATGGGAAAAAGAAGTTGAAAACTGTTCCCTGGGGTCACACGGCCCCCCCCGGCATTGCTCTGAGCCCCCCCAGGGGGGCGTGCCCCACTATTTGAGAAGGACTGCTTTAACCTACCATGTAATTTTAGACACATGTAGAATTGAAATTGATTCTGTTTAGCAACTGAAACATCCTTGTTCATTATACAGAGAATTTATGAGACCATCAATGTTTGAGATGAGAACTACAATAATATGTAAATTTTCAGTTAGCTGTTTAATGTTTTTCTTGAGCAACACATTCAAGCAAAGATTGCTTTTTTAAAATTGGGAAATTGTGGATTTATTAAAGGAGGGAGGAGAAATATCTCTTTAAATTGAGTTCCATTTGGTTAACCTAGAATACTGCATCCAGTTTTGGTCACCACACTATAAAAAGATGTTGAGACTCTAGAAAAAGTGCAGAGAAGAGCAACCAGGATGCTTAGGGGACTGGAGACTAAAACATATGAAGAACGGTTACAGGAACTGGTCATGGCTAGGCTAGTGAAGAGAAGGACTAGGGGAGACATGATAGCAGTGTTCCAATATTTGAGGGGCTGCCACAGAGAGGAGGGGGTCAAGCTATTTTCCAAGGCACCTGAAGGCCAGACAAGGAATAATGGATTGAAACTGATCAAGGAGAGATTCAACCTAGAAATAAGGAGAAATTTTCTGACAGAACAATCAACCAATGAAACAGCTTGCCTTCGTGGGACCTGCCGTTGTGGAAGCTTCATCACTGAAGGCTTTCAATAAGAGATTGGACTGCCATTTGTCAGAAATGGTGTAGGGTCTCCTGCTTGGGCGGGGGGGTTGGACTAGATGACCTACAAGGTCCCTTCCAACTCTGTTAATCTAAACTATTGTAAGTAGCAAATATTAAAATATTAAATTAAAAATGTGTAGATCTTTGTTCTTTCTTTAATTATATATTTCTTTGTTTAAGTGGATGTTTTTCATGTAAATAATTATAATTACACTTTAGCAATAAGATAGCAGTGTTATCACAATAGTGGTGTAAATAGGTTGCCAGTAATTTGTTTCCAAAAATCAGAACCAAAATCCTGGCTCATTCCAGCATCTCTGCTGGCAAATGTACTATTGCCATAGGCAACATTTTAAAAGAGCATTGTTTTTACATTTTGAGACAATTGACCTGACTCTGTTATCTTTCCCGAACAATAGTAATTTGGAACATGTTCCTAAATAATGCTTTTGAACTATAATATAAATAGAAGTTGCTAGTGTATAGGGTGGATTTGATTTAAATCAAGTCGATTTAAATCATGATTTAAATCACTAGTAAAAAGGCTTAATTTAAATTAACTCGATTTAAATCATAATTTTTAAAGAGCCACTGTCATCTCTGTCCCGCAGCGGCTCCTCCTCTGACCTGCTGTTGACAGTCCCAGAATTGCAGAATATACAGGCTCATGCTACATAACTAAGCTCCATTTCATGCTGAATAAACTAAATTATTAATGTATCTTAAATAGAAAACTATCTTTAGATACATTTTTACTCCAAAAGCATTTTATTAAAATAAATTTGGTAAAAATAAAAAAAATCTGATTTAAATAAAAAAAAATCTGATTTTTTTTTTAAATCATCAATTTTTATCCACCCTGCTAGTGTATTATAACTATGTTTGAGAAGGAGTTGACTTTCGAGTTTTAGTTTATAGGTATAGTTTACAACTATAGTTTATAGTTATAGTTTACTTATTTAAAACTTTAATAGGTTTTTTATTTTATGTGTTCTGTCAAGGCTGTGCAATGTATAATCTAATAAAATGAAATATTTTGATGTTAGAGATCTAAGTTTTATCTGTGGAATAGAAACTAAAAGGCTTGTAAATTTTTTATTAACGTAGACAAATAGCCGGGATAAACAGAAGAATATTCATTTATTTTATTTATATCCTTTTTTATTTTATACAATTCTACAACTCTACTTCCCCATCACAACAGCTGTGTGTGTTGAGTTGGGCTGAGACCGAGTGACTGGCCCACACAGTTGGCTTCTGTACCTAACAGAAGGTTAGAAGTCACAGTCTGTCATTTCTACTCCAGTATATGAACCACTTCATCAAATTGGCTTTGTTAGTATATTTGTGTGTGACTTAGAGTACGCTGGATTTATTTTGATTTACACTGCCAAGGATTTATGGCCTCTAGAAACTTAAATGGTTGTGTCTACATAGTCACCAGATGTCAAGCTTGGCCTAAAAAACGTTGTTCCCCTTGTAGCTCCTGTAGTTTACAGCATCCTGTTTATTAAACATCCTGTTTCCCACTAAATGAAGCTGTTGAAATAAAGAGCTCAGGGGAAACCAGTTGATTTGAACTTTATGCCAAATTTCAATGTATTTTAAGTGAGGTGGAGGTGGAATCAGTTTATTGTGCTATTTACTTTGCACCTGGTTCCCTTTTACAGACCTCTAGGAACTAGCCAAAAAGTAGTGTATCCACCTTTATAAAACAGTATTCTAGATTAATAGGTTTGACATTAAAAGGAAGAATGGCTTGTAACATTTGAGAACCTGATTCCATTGTGCCACCATAAGGCCAGCATGATGTAGCACATTGTTTTAGTTGTGTTTCTCTTCCTGCAACATGAAAGCAATTACTGTAGAGTGCTGTAAGAGTTACTAGAAAAAGCACTTCCTATATAAAGAAATAAATTTCATGGCTTATTACTTTATGCATTTTAATTTCTGTAATGGTCCAGTATGCAGACTGATAGGGATTCCTTGAGGTAATTAAAGAGCAATTAAGAAAGTGGAGGCATATATATTTTCTAAATAAGTAAGCAGTAACTCTTTTCTAAATATGGTGAGGATTAGACTGAGTAATATAAGATTGAACACTGTCACAGTAAGATTGGGAGGAGACACTCAGAATAAGAAGCTAATGTGCCTGAGTGGTCATAAAATGTATATAAGTATGTTTTGAATTTTCATTGAGAGGACTAATACAAATTCTCCAGGACATCCTGCCAAAATGATGTCATGTGCTTCTATTATAGTTGCTTATTTTCATCATGCTGGAGCAGAGAATACTACCTGCAAATTTAGCAAACACCTAGTATATTATTCATTCTTAATTTGATGATGAATTCTCTTGACTATGTATTTTAAATCATATAGACTCCCTGCTGAGTCCCTAATATTATAGGGTCATTTGGGAGAATTGATATCTTCCATACTGTTCCTTAGAATACCGTTTGAGATGTAAAGGGTGAAGATTCATTTAATTGTCCTTGAGAAAGAATTAGTTAGTCACAACAACCCTTGTTATTATTGCAATTGTGAACTCAGCTGAACAGTAGTAAATTTATAACTGTTTGGAATTAATTAAGCCACTTACCTCTCAGTATTCTGTGATGTTTGTCAGCCTTTTGAGAAAGGCTAGATCAGGAAATAGACATCCCAAGGATTACAGGAATGCTATTATTGTTGTAGGGTATAATAACAGAATTTTAAAAGACTGCCGGTGTTCTTCTTTGCCCTTCTTATACCAAATAGATGGGGTTATTTTGCGTTTCTCTCACACACCTTCCTTCTTCCCAAAATCAAGGTACCTTTTATTTTCTCTTAATGGCTCTTCCATACCTTTGTCAGGATTACCTCTGCATTCCACTATACCATTTTCATTGAAGGTTTCTCTCTTTTCTCTTGGTTGAACATTGAGTTGATGCAAAGAAAAAGAGGCACAAAAAGAGGCAGCATACCTCATATCATTACCCATTCAGATTCAGTGCTATTTGGACAATTTGCTAATCCAGGCATCCTCCCGGCTGCAGGCGGAAAGAGATCTAAGTACGACAATCCGGATCCTCCGGGATCACGGGTTCTCAGTCAACCTGGACAAATGTCATTTGATACCCACGACAAGGCTGGTGCACTTGGGGGCCCTCATAGACACAGTAACTGGACAGGTCTTTCTCTCCCAGGAGTGCCGAGACAGCATCAAGGCCTTGATAGGCCAGATTCGAGCAGACAGAGTAGTACCGTTGGCGTTGCTGTCCCAGCTCCTGGGGAAAATGATATCTTGTATCGCCATAGTGCCTTGGGCACAGTTCCACGCCAGGCCCCTCCAATGGTTTCTGCTTCCCTACCAGAGGGCGGGCTGTAGTACCTCGACGGCAAGGGTTCGAGTACCACTGGGGGTGCTTCGTTTGTTCCGCTGGTGGAGGTCCTGAGCCATCACAAGGGACTG
Source organism: Thermophis baileyi (assembly GCA_003457575.1). NCBI lineage: Eukaryota > Metazoa > Chordata > Lepidosauria > Squamata > Dipsadidae > Thermophis > Thermophis baileyi. The sequence continues at coordinate 9,185,944 of QLTV01000974.1, forward strand.
TTTCTACAAGGAACCGGACAGACTGATGATTACGTCCAATGCCAGCCTCTTCGGCTGGGGGGGCCACTTTGGGTCCCAGGTGGCCCAGGGACAGTGGACACCGCAGGAGCTCCGCCACAACATAAATTGGCTGGAGCTCAGGGGTTTCGGGACATCATGTCTCACGTCAATCGACGGGGGGGGGTACTCAGTCGAAGTTCCTCATGAAGGAAGCAGAGACATTGTGCCAGTGGGCAGAGACACATCTATTATCGATAAGGGCAGAGCACATTGCGGGAGTATCCAACATGCAGGCAGACTGGTTGAGCAGGGCCACTGATGACCAGTCAGAGTGGCGCCTGCATCCCAGTCTCTTCGCGGAACTATCAGAACTGGCCACCCGATTCTGGATCTCTTCGCCTCTCTGTCAAACTCTCACCTTCCCAGATTCTTTGCAAGGTTCCCAGCATCGGGGGCGGAAGGGGTAGATGCACTACAATGCCCGTGGCCCAAGGGTCTATTGTATGCCTTCCCCCCCCTTCCCCTGATTCCAGGGGTAATCAGGAAGGTGCTGTCGGAGAGGGTGGAGGTCCTGTTGGTACCGGTAGCTCTCCACTAGCCCAGATGACCATGGGTCGCCGATCTGGTCGGCCTGTCGATCTCCAGACCTTGGAGGATTCCCCTGGAGAGAGTCTCCCTCAGCCAAGGTCCCATCATCCATCCGGAGCCTCAGTGGCTCCAGTTGACCATTTGGCGGTTGAGCGGAGGCTTCTGAAATGGGAGAAGTCCTCCAATAGAGTCATACGGACAATCCAGGCGGCTAGGCTGCCTTCTACCACTTGCATTTACAATGCGACTTGGAAGACTTTCAGTGACTGGTGTGCTAAGGGCCATATGGACCCCACCTTGGTCTTGGTAGTGGATGTACTGGAGTTCTTGCAGGAGGGCCTGGAGAAGAGGCTATTCCCGAACACTTTACGACGGCAGGTCGCGGCGCTGGCTTCGGTTTTGAGGTTTGGGGACTTAGGCTCCCTTGCTCACCACCCCAGGGTGCAAGCCTTCCTCAGGGGCGCCTCCAATTTGAAGCCCCCATCGGTGCACCGCTACCCCACCTGGGATTTGACCAGGGTGTTACAGGCCCTTACCACGGCACCATTTGAACCCTTAAGAGAGGCCAGCCTACATCTCCTCTCGTGTAAGGTGGCTTTCCTGGTGGCCATCACATCTGCCAGACAGATATCAGAGTTGGTGGCATCGGTGAGAAAGGACCTGTGTGTTTTTCATACGAACAGAGTGGTTCTGCGGTTGGACCCTGCTTTTCTTCCAAAGGTTAACTCCTTGTTTCACCGAGCACAGGAGTTGATCTTGCTTGATTTCTGTCCAAGGCCTCGGCACGCCTTGGAACAGAAATGGCATACTCTGGATGTTAGGAGGGCCCTCCACATTTACATCACGAGGACCGCTTCCATCAGGAAGACTGAGTCCCTGTTCGTTTCCTTTCAGCCACAACTCTGGGCCACAGGGTGATGCCTTCCACGGTGGGTCGTTGGCTACGGGCTTGTATTGCCAGGGCCTATGAACTTCAGGCTCTCCCGGTGCCTCATGAGATTACGGCGCATTCCACTAGGAGTGCAGCCACAACGGCGGCCTTGGCAATGCAGGCTTCTGTGGAAGAAATTTGTCGGCCGGCGACATGGACGTCCCCATCGCCTTTCATCCGCCACTATAGACTGGACACTTATGCTTCCGCTGAGGTGGCCTTCGGCAGGCGTGTCCTGCAGCGAGTGAATGAGGAGGCAGGGACTCTGGACCAGAGCAGTTCCCGCCCGTAGGACAGCCAAGCTTTGGTATGTCCCATCCTGGACTCTCCCGTCGATACTATGGAGAAGGGGCATTGGTCTTACCTGATACGCCCTTTCTCATGGTAATCGATTGGAGAGTCCAGTCCTGCCCGGTGGACTGTCTGGTCCAGATTCTGGGAGGAGATACATTTGGACTGGAGACAGACTACAAGATTCACTTCGTCTTTGTTTTCAACTGGGAACCGTTACCAGGGAGGCGTGTCCTCAGAATTTCAACTCAGTCAATAGAGCTACAAGACTAGAGCAACCCATTCTGGACTCTCCCGTCGATCACCATGAGAAAGGGCGTATCAGGTAAGACCAACGCCCCTTCTATACACTTTCAGTTTTAAGTGAATTGGCGTGCGCCTATCACAGAGTACTCCAGTAATCTCGTTCCATGTTGCATTTACCTTCATGTGCACTTCCCCAGTAATATTGCCATTACTTTGCAGATGGATCCTAAATAATGGAAGGAGTTTGTGTTTACTAGATCTTCACCACTGATCTGAATGATGGAGGTATTTGAGCTGGTCTCCAGAATGAGAGGCAGGAAAATTCCCCCTCCCCATTTTCCAATTGAGCCTGCAAAAGCAGGAGGCCCCACGCACCTCACGCCCCCCTTCAAGAACAGTCTTACTTCAATCGGCTGCAATGGCCCAAGTTCTTGGCACGCCCCGGCCTCCGCCTGCTCTCTGAGGTTAGATCGGATCTCTCACACATGCACGCAAGCACACACACATGCACAAACACACACACAGGTTTGATCGGATCACCCTCTGCTTCTGTCTGCTGCCGGTACCTTCCCAGCATGTTTTGGAAGGGAGATAAAACTAAATCCTGCAGTCTCTCGCTGCTGCCGTGCAAACCCAAGCACAGACAACAGCAGCTGCGCCTTCTCCCTTCCAAAACATGCCAGGACAGCACCGGCAGCAGGCAGAAGCAGCGATCCGATCAAAACTCTATCTGTGTGTTTGTGTGTGTGTGTGTGTGTGTGAGAGAGAGAGAGAGAGAGAGAGAGAGAGAGAGAGCACACTCCCGCCAGCAGGTAACTCCCTGAGGTTGGATCGGATCTCTCTCTCGCACGCACGCACGCACACACACACACACAAACAAAGCATGAGCAACAGCAGCTGCTCCTTCTCCCTTCCAAAACATGCCAGGACAGCACCAGCAGCAGGCAAAGGCAGCAATCTGCTCAAGAGCCCTTGCAAGGCCAGCAGCAGTAGGTGCAGCCGGGCAGAAGGCGGGGGAGGAGCAGGCAATACCAATGCGCTGCAGGCAGGGCTGGGGCTGGCAATACCTCCAGGTGCCCAGAGAGACAGATCGAGAGGCAGCTCCCAGCCCTCGCTGACTCAGCTGATCCACGGACTGCGATTCAGGGGCGAGCGGCCATGAGCGGCTATGAGGTGACCGGCCATGCCCACCCTTTTCACTAGGGCTTATTTTTGGGGTAGGTCGTATTTTCGGGGAAACACGGTATTCATTGTTTTATTTATTTATATTTCCTATGTCTAATCTAGCCATCTCCCTCAGAGAGGAGCTCTCATTCCATTTGTATAACTGTCCATTTCAAACCAGTGACTCTAGGTCAGTGTTGGCAAACCTTTTCAGCACCGAGTGCCAAAACGGGAGCGTGCGCGAGGGAGCACCAGAAACCAGAAGAGCAGTTCCCTGGCACGCATATGCATGCCGGGAAGCTGAGCTTCCAGTTTCTGGCATGCGCGCCAATCACCTGGTCTTCCGGTTTCTGGTGCGCATGCATGCGCGAAGACCAGCTGGCCGGCATGCATGCGGGTGCCAGAAACCAGAAGCTCAGCTTCCCAGCATGTGCATGCGCGCCAGGGAGCTGCTCTTCCGGTTTCTGGCGCTCCCGCGCACGCGAAGAACCAGAAGAGCGACGGGTTACGGCTGGCGTGCCCAGAGAGATGGCTCTACATGCTACTTCCGGCATGCGTGCCATAGGTTCGCCATCACGGCTCTAGATAGTGAACAGTCATAAAAAGAGTTAAACAATTAAATAAAAAAATAAACAAGTAACAATTAAATAAAATTAATTAAATTAAATTAAATTAAATTAAATTAAAAAGAAAAAATAAATAAATTCATAGATATTATAATCCTTAGCTGTCGACATAACTAGGAAACCAGGGCTCCTCACACACTTGGGACCCAGGTCCAGGGACATAAGCAGACTTCCAAAAGGCCAACAGGTTCAGGGCCTTCTAATCTCAGAAGGAAGAATGTTCCAGAGGACAGGCGCAATGGCAGGAAAGGCAGATCTCCTAGTCCCCACCAGTCAACATTTCAACATTGGGTTATGGCTACCCATTTGGTTTTTTTTTAACTACTGCAAATTTCATTCATGTACTATAAAACTATAAGATGTCTGTATTTTTAGCATAGGAAATTGGTTTGCTTAGTTCCAAATCTGAGGTAACATTGCACTACCTTTGGTGAGCTGAGCTGAGTGGGCGAGGCGACTGGTGAGACAATTAGCTGGGCCGCGTGGCAAAGGGAACATATATAGGGTGGGCGGGAGTGCGCGGGTCGAGTGGGCGGAAGGGGCAAGCGGCGGTGCGAGTGGGCGGGCATGCAGGTGTGGGCGGGGCCAACCAGGGGTGGTTTTTACCAGTTCAGCGAACCGATTCAAAGCGTCCCCACCATGCCTGATCAACCCACAAACTTAATTGGGAGGCCTGAAAGCCACCTATTCACATTCTTTTTGCGTGTGGAAGATTGAAAGAATATTAAAATTTCAGTATCATTTATCAGCATAGTCTCTTTTCATGCATCAGAAATCTTTAAATCATCACAACATGCAGTCATTGCTGGACTAAGTATGAAATAAACATATTTCAGCTGCTATGAATCTACCCTACATCACAGAGTCATGAATATTAATTTCATTATCAGGTTACAAGCCTTTAGGAAATTGGCCTCATGACTCTATCTCCTTCCTTCCTTCCTTCCTTCCTTCCTTCCATCCATCCATCCATCCACCCATCCCTCTCCTTTTCTCCTATCCTCCATCCCTCCCATCTNCTTCCTTCCTTCCTTCCTTCCTTCCTTCCTTCCTTCCTTCCTTCCTTCCTTCCTTCCTTCCTTCCTTCCTTCCTTCCTTCCTTCCTTTTCCTCCCTCCCTCCCTTTCTATGAGATACGATGGCCTTTAAAAAGAATTTAAATACTTTTATGTTTTATTAGTGTAGAGTCTAATTATTCTATCATATTCTTATGCAGCTGACAATTCCAAGTTTATGACTGTTCTAAATTATTGTGGCTGTATGTTCTGAGCATGCTTTATAGTGAGTTGTAATTACATGGTTGCAGAAATTTTTGTTTTGTTTTGTACTATGTTTTGATAAAGTTACAGAGATGATGATGAAGAAGATGAAGAAGAAGATGATGATGATTTGCCTTTTCTTCTTTTCAAATGAACTTTCAAGCAACCTGTTAAGCAATCCTCCTCATAAAAAGGCTTTTTGTTTCTTTGTAAATTATCTATGAGACTTACTTGACATATGATGCTCCAAGCAATTGAGCTTCCATATATCTTCCACATTTTTCCTGTGAAAAATTCTCCAGGAGCTTTGACATCTACACAACACATGAAGCAGCTTAGTAATCCTTATAATTAAGGACATCAAATAATTTGATTTGATTTGATTTGATTTCAACATGTATCACAGTGCACTATTTTGATCATTACTACTGATTTATCCAACATTTAGATTTAAATGAATTCACCATTTGTGCTTCAGGCTTCTAGACATTTTGGGGAATAAGAGTTTTATTTTTTAAAAAAAATACTTTTTAAAAACAATACTTGTGCTTGTATTGTTTAAAAGCAATATTTGTACTGAGATATCTTAATTATCTCAGAGAGCCACGGTGATGCAGTGGTTAGAATGCAGTACTGCAGGCTACTTCTGCTGACTGCTGGCTGCCTGCAATTTGGCAGATCGAATGTCCCCAGGCTCAAGGTTGACTCAGCCTTCCATCCTTCCGAGGTCGGTAAAATGAGGACCCAGATTGTTGGGGGCAATAGATTGTTGGGGGCAAAATGCTGACTCTGTAAACTGCTTAGAGAGGCTGTAAAAGCACAGTGAAGCGGTATATAAGTCTAAGTGCTATTGCTATTGCTATTAATGGTGTAGCTGGCTGACAACAATTGGCATGTCTTCAATTTTCTATATACACACACACATAGGAGAGAGAGAGAGAGAGAGAGAGAGAGACCATTGTATAAGTAAGTCCAATCTGACTGCTTCCAGTTTCCAGACACTAATTCAGTTCCTGATGTTTGCAGTTCCATTACCCATCCCATGTGGGAAGTGACCATTGATAGGAAGGCTACAACTAATGCTTCTCTTTATTGGAGGCTATAACTATTTGCAAAGCAGTGGGAACACCAGAAGGCAGCTTTAAGCTCAGGAAAGGTGTGGTTAATTCCAAGGGTCCTGTGCTAGAATTTTGTAGATATGGACTGCCCAGTTTACAGGTTCTCCATCGTGGGAGGAGCCAGCATTCAGGATGGGTTGTCCTCGACCACTCAGAATGAGGACTGAGTCTGTAATTTTCTTGCCAGATCCGCCCTCCAGGACCCAGCTTAGACTCGGTCCTCAGACTGGACGGTCGTGGCTTCCTTGTCTCCCTTCCTGAATTACGGTTCTTGCTATTTTTGACTGATTTCTCGTGTTGACTCGGACTGGTTTCAACTTCTCCTTCGGTTTTCCCTCTGTGCTGTGTTTTTGATCCTCTCGGCTTTGACTTCGGACTGACTTGGACTGTGAGTTCAGATCAAGGGTGTTTGACAGTTGAGCTTTGGCTCCTGCTGCGGCAGGGGATTCGCCCCCCCCCCATCGCAGACGACATTGACCGTTCCGGGCTTGCCCTGGTCTGTCGCTGCTACTGCGGCTCGCTCCCCGCTGGGTGAGGACACACTCGGGGTGAAGATTTGGAGGCTGGGCACTCTGACTGTTTCTCAAACCACGTTGCACCCGTCAGCCTCGCAGCCGCTTTGGATCCTGCCTCTGGGGGTTTGCCATTTACAGAGCGGTCGAAATTCCCACCTGTTTATTGATGGCCTCGAAGACGGGATCGGCATAGTCGCTGGAGCTTAAGCTCACACTGCCTCCCCAGTCGGCTTCCCGGCTTCCCTCTCAAGACACCGCCTTTTCAAGACGCTAGAGGCTCATCTGGTGCCTGGACCATTCAGGGCTTGCCCTGGTCGACACCAACCGCTCCTTGGCCGCTTGCCAGCCCGCCTTTTTCAAACCGCCAGTGCGGTGGCCATTTTGTTTTTGGGAGTCGGTCCTTAACAATGGCCGACACTTCAAAGACAAGCACGGAGAAGCCCCGTGGTAAAAGGACACACAAGACTAACCGCAGTATCCCTGAGGACGATTATCCTGGGGTCTCTGTGCAGGCGGGGGCTGGGTCTTCTCATTCCTCTCGAGGTTCCAAGGCCTCAGAAAGGGTGGAGCAGCGCAGGGACAAAGTCCTGCAACAGATTTGTAGCGCGGCTTCTGCGCGTGCTGAGGCGCTTTCCGCTGTGGGGTGCGCATCATCTAGAGCCCCAGAGGTGGTTCAGACCATCGCCTCTCCAAGTGACCAATTGGTGCTGGACAATGTGGCCTTGAATCCCAGAGTTACTGATAACGTCTGGGGGGCGGCAGGCTTTTCCCGACCCCCTCATGTGGCTACCATGGCAGTCTCCCAGGGCTCTGGGGGTTCTCTATGCTGTCTGGCCTGGGGGCCTCTTCGACTGGGGCCCAGGCCCAATTGGACCCTATCAACCTCCAATCTCTTATGGCTGCCGCTGTTCAACAGGGTCTGGCCGCTTGCCTCAATCCCTGGGTGGGTCGTCCCTTGGGGGCGCCGAAGGGCCTCTGCTCAGGCCTGGGGTTTGAGCCCGCTCTCGAAGTCTGGAACGTTCCTCCGAGGCGGTGGAGGGGGATGATATTGGGGCTCCCCTGATGGATTGGGATCAGGGTGATTATGAACTGTCGGAAGACGAGGACATGCCCCAAGATCAGCAGGCTCCCTCAGCTCTTTTTCCTCCGGGCCTATTCAAATCTTTGCTATATAAGGCCCGCTCGGCGGCGGGCCTGGAACCAGTGTCGGCTCCACCCTCCTCGGCATCCAATCAGCTGGATCCGTTGTTCACACAATTTACTCCGGAGGTGGACATTGTCCCGGCGCCTCAGTTCTTAGACAACGTCCAGAAGCAATGGTCCGCCCCGGCTTTGGGGCCTATGCCTTACTCTAGTGACCGCAAACATTTTAACGTGGCCTCGGAGCTGGCGTCTTTGCTCAACGTGCCCTCTGTAGATGCTCCGGTGGTTGCTCTGCACGCTCCCACAGCCTTGCCGGGGGAGGCGGAAGAGTTGTTGTGTCCTGAGGACCAGCATACGGAACAGGCCCTTATTAAGTCGCATCAAGCGGCCGCTTGGGCGGTCAAGGCCTCTTCGTCCGCCTCCTTCTTTGCAAGGTCTTCTTTGATTTTGCTGCGGCTCATCCAAGAACAGATTCCAGTGTCCAATCAAAGAGCGCAGCAGGACCTCAAAGTTTTCGCGGCCACCCAGTTTGCGACGGACGCTACTATTCATGCATCACGTTTCACATCCAAAGCAATTGCAGCAGCGGTTGTCGCCAGGCACATGCATTGGCTGCGTCAGTGGTCTGTGGACTCCCAACACAAGTGGCGTTTGGCCACAGCCCCGTTTGGGGGCCAGTCTCTTTTTGGTGCCACCCTGGATCCCATCCTTATCGAGACTCAGGATAGGAGGAAGGTTTTGCCATCCCTTTCCCGTTGGGGCAGTTTTCGTCAATCTCCTTATTCCCGTCGCCCCTTTCGGGCTGCTGACCAGGGCTACAGCTTCTCCCGGCCCCAAGGTCAGTTTGGATCTAGACAGCGTCAGCCTCAGGATAGATCCAGGAGGGGGAAGCAGTTCAAGCGAGAGTTCAGAGGCAGAGGAGGCGGCCGCTCCTTCCGTCGCTCCCGTTAGTCCCTCCCCAGATCCTCCCATTGGGGGTAGGCTGTCCCTTTTTTCGGCAGTGTGGGAGCAGACCACCCACGATAGATGGGTCCTTCAGACTGTTTTTCAGGGCCTCGAGCTAGAATTTGTCTCCCGTCCCCCGAGGTTTTTCATCCGATGTTCCATGTCCAGGGTGCCCTCCAAGAAGGTGCTCATGGACTCTGCGGTCCAGCCCCTGTTGGACATTTGTGCCATCCAGCAGGTTCCTCTGGACCAGCAGGGACAGGGGTACTATTCAATCCTCTTTTTAGTCCCCAGAGCCTCGGGGGGGGGGTGGAGACCTATTTTAGACCTCAAGCGTCTAATTTATTTAATCACATTAAAGGTGCTGGCTTAAGATGTATATTGTTCCGGGTAACGCTGCTTTTTGCAATTGACTGATGGTGACTTTGTCAAAGCCTGCGGTATTCCAGATGTTTTGCTGATGCTCCAGGTGTTTTGGAATTGCACTCAAGGCATTATTATTATCTGTCCAAAACAGCTGAAGTCACAGGTTGCCAGTTCTTTAGCTAGTGTTGGCCTTCATGTGCATTGAGTTATTCCCAAGAACCTAGGATGTTGTAATGTATCAGTGTAGTGTATGTACAGATCCAAGCAATGTGGCTTTTTGCAATTGATAGATTGATAGATTTTGTCAGTGCTCAGATTTTCTAAGTGCTGTCCAAGATTTTTGGGTATGACATCCAGTGTATCAATAACCACTGGGGCCACAATTTATGCCATAATCTTTTAATTTTGATTTTCAGATCTCGATATTTTGTGATCTCTAATTCTTTTAAAGTACCATTCTTTGGTATTGCCACATCAATTATCCCCACACTTTCTTCTTTTCAACTACAGATATATTTGGTAATTCGGAAATCCTACAATACTTTAACCGGCTCATTTCAATTACTTTTTCAACTATATGTTCTCATCAGTTTTTCATTACTGGTATATGATAATTTTTACAGATGTTCCAGTGAATCGTTTTAGTGATTGTGTTATGTCACATTATTATGGTTTGTCAAATAGTCTGCTAGAAGTTTAGACTGAATTTGGCTTTTTTGTCCATCTATCAAGTCCTTTCCAAAGACCTGGGATAGGTAGATGTTGTTTAATGGTATTGTCACAGAATCTAAGCTGTTCTGAGTAAAGCTGCCTTTGCTATTCAATGCCAGTGGTGCTCCAGTCATTTTGAGATTGAACCCCAAGGAAGGTGCCTATTACTATTGGTACTATCTTTGCTTTCTTTTGCCACAGTCATTCTATTTCGACTTTGTGATTTTCCCCCCTTTCTTTCTCTTCTATTCTGCTGTCTCCAAGTACTGCCACATTCACTATCCAGACTTTTTTGTCTTTCTTATCCACAATTCTTAAGTCTGGGGTATTATGTAGCAGGGGCCTGTCTGTTTAAATTCTAAAGTCCCACAGCACTTTAGCTTCTTCATTTTCTATTACTTTGTTTACTTATAGTCTCACTAGTTCTTGTGTGCAAGCAAATGGGTTTTCTTGCAGATATTCCAATGCACAATTGTTGCTACTTTGTCATACCGTTGCTTATAGTCAGTCTGTGAAATGTTCTTGCAGCATTTGATTAGGTGATCCACTGTTTCTTCAGCTTCTTTGTAGAGGTGACATTTGCTGTCAATTGTTATCTTCTCAATTCTGGCTTTGTACACATTTGTTCTTAAGGCTTGGTCTTTTGCAACCAAAATTAGCCCCTGTGTCTCTTTCACCAATTTTCCTGCTCTTAATCATTGCCTGGTCTTGTTATCTGCCTTTTCCTGCTATATTTTTTAAATATACTGGTCTTGTAATACTTTTCATTGCCACATCTCTTTTCTGTTCTTCATTTAGTCTTTCTTGTTAGCCAATTTGGTCTCTGTAGATTAGAATTTAGTAAGCCTTCATGGTATACCAGCTTCAATGCATCTTCTTCATTGTCCTTCAGATATTCTTCCAATGATCTTTTTAATTCTTCAACTGTCTGCTATACTTGCAACATTCCACACCCACCTATTCTCCTTGGTAAGTATAGTCTGTCAACATTGCTGTTTGAATGAAAGGCATGATTCATTGTCATTATATTTGTGGTCTTCCTGTTCAGAGTTTTAGTTCTCCTCAAATCTAGATTACTATTCCAGCTATGTATCTAATGACTGGAATTGCCCAAGTGTTCATTGTCTTGATGGTATTTCCTCCACTGTGTGTGGACTTTAAGATCTTCTTCACTCTCTTGATGTATTCGTTTCTGACCTTTTTCTTGACTTCATTATGCTTGATGTTGTAAGCTTGAAGGATGCCCAGGTGTTTGTAGTAATCATCTTCATCCAGACTCCTGATGTTATTTCCATATGGCATCTTCATTCCTTCAGTTTTCACTATTTTTCCCCTGTTGATGATGTGGGTGACACGTTTGTCTAGTCCAAACTCCATTGCAATATCTTGGCTACATATACGGATAATGTTGAGCAACAATTCTATTTGAGATGGTGTTTTTTGATGCAGCTTCAGATCATCCATGTAAAGGAAACGAGATGTTTTTGATATTTGATAGACACGGTCTGAATTATTCATATTGTTGACAAAGGAATCAGTGCAGTGACAAACAGTAATAGTGATAATGAGTTTCATTGAAATACTTTTCTCTTTATATTAACTTTTCTGAAACTATCACCATTGACCAGCAACTGTGTTTTCCATTGTGTCATTGATCTTTGCACAAAGGTTATACTAACTCCTGTTATTTCTATAATCTCACATGTATCATTAGTTGGACTCATTAATATTGAGCTTCATAATGCATCATGATTTTGATCAATCAGGGTTTTCTCATAATGCTTTATAGCAAGATATATAAATCTTAAAATATGTTAGTTGCCCCGAACGCTATGTTATGTATCATGTAATACCTATAGATCTGTTCAGATATGAAAATTTCAGTAGCAGAGAAACCCATTTAAATTTATTGTCATTAGGGGAAAAAACAGTGGCATATTGAATGACTAGAGGTTCTATATATTCACACACACTTTCTTCAATATCTTTAAAGCAGGAGCAGTTCTTGTTAAGAATGATGCTCTTTGAATAATCAGGTCTTCTTTCCTATACCGTTTGAATTTTGGGGGCTTACCTTTCTTATGCAAGAATAGAAATTTCCCTAACATAATTACACGGTTTAGCAACTTGCTATAATAATTAGGGTTTAGCATACTTCAGGATTAGAATCTTAAATCCTGAGCTGCAGAAATGTGCTGTACCCAACTTTTTTTAAAAAATTTTTAAGTTCATTCTCTCTTCCTTACATTTATATCAAGACTCTCTATTAATTGGTTTTCATTTACTTTTTACTCTTAGAACGAGTCAAATTTATCAAATCTGTTGGGCTATTTTTCATATTCATATTAGCAAAGAAATAGTAAATAACTAGAAACTCTGTTCACGATTAGTTGAGGTATCTTCTTTTGTGTGAAACTTTTTTAAAAAAAAATTGGACAGATGGTAGCAGTGAAACACACTAAAATCACTACACTTTTAAGTGGATGAATGTTTATTACTACCGTATAACTTTGGGGTTTTTTTTGTTTTTTTTTTAGGAAAATGGTGTAGCAAATGGAACTATCTATAAACGACCATTTAATGAATCCTTTGAACAACCACCCATGTATGTTTCTGTGCTTACATTTCTTGGTTTTGTATTTGCAACATTGTTTGGCTACTTGCGAGATTTCTTAAGAGACTATGGAATACAAACAAAGATTGGCACTACTGAACGGGAAGAGCAAATGGTACGTAAGTTTTGAACCTGTATGAACAATCCCAAGTTATTTCTCAAGAAGCAGAGCAGAATGGAAAAGACAAAAGACTGAAACAAGCGGACAAATAAAGGCATTAGGCCTATTGCTTCTCCTGTGGATGGCTTGGACAAAATGGATAGTAAAATATGTGAATATGGAGTATTTCCTGACAGTGGTTGTGGCAATTCTAAGATTTCTTGCCCCAAGTTCTAAAAACAAAAAGCACAGTACCTGTTAGAAGTTTAGGATTAACACTCATCAGCCCAAACCTGTATGTCAGTGTTTAGGAAGACAACAGTTGTAAGTACAAAACCTTCTGAAAGCGGATCTGAATAGCTCTTAAATGCAATTAATAGGGAGGCACAAATTTGCCGGGTTTTCATGACTCTCTTAGGTAATGTAGCTGCTAAGCTACAGATTAACAAAATATGATTATTTTCTCATTACAGTTTTGGAGTGTTATGCACAAAGACAAGCTGTGCCAATTCCTTTAAAACACATACACTCCCCTGTCTTATTTATTTACCTCCTCCTATGTGGCTGGGAGGGATCAGCATGGTAGCCTAGAGGAGAAGACGCTCTCCTCCCACTCGGAAGGTTGAGAGTTCAATCCTAGGTAGCAGTAGAAGATGTTTCTCTCCTAGGGTGCAAAGAAAAAACATCTGCTGCAAACTCCGCATAGGTGTCAGGAAGGGCATCTGGCCAGTAAATGCTCAGTCCCATCCAGTCGCCCCGACTCTACCCTGAACAGGGACTACAGAGTCATAAAAAGAAAGTTTTATGTGGCTAGCTGGAAAGGGAGCAAATTATTTGCTTCCACATCTCAACTGAGAACTGTAATGAACAAAGAGCTTCTCTGCAATCCAACTACACACCACTCAATCTGTGAGGCTGCCCAGAATAGGCAGCCCAGTAGGACATATGCCCAGTTTGAAGGTGGCAGATTTCATACCTACAGAGAATCCTTTCCAGATCCTCAGAATCCACAAGTTCAAATATATCTCAGGTAGGCCTCACAAAATATAACTCTGATTGCCTCATTAGGTTCTGTTCAAGCATCATCCACTATTGAGCAAATATGCATGGATATTCGTAGATTGTTAGTTTGTTAATGATTTAGTTACACATCGAGATTAACTTCTATTACAAGAGCTTTAACATTTCCCATAATATGTTTACAAGAAAGACAGCTCATAATTTCATTGTGAGAATATCATTCAATCCAGTAATGAATTTGATTAAGCAAAAATACATTTTTGTTGCACAGTGTTTTCTTCTTTCTCCCCTTACCTCCAAAAACATAATTCTTGACCAACTACATATGTTTTCTTTTACTTACAGAACTCACAGGCCATTCCAGTCTACCAATACTGAGTAGCATATAACTCCCCAATAGGTAGTTTGTATTATGACCATACAATCGGTTTAAAAACTACATAATGCTTCTAGGGAAACAGGAAAAGCAAGATAAAGTATTAACGGTAATAATATGGATGTGATCTCACAATCCAACAGGCAATTACAACAATCCAATCTCCCTGGCTGTTTTTACCTGTTTCCTAAAAAGCCTGAAAAAAGGATGGACTGATTACACCTCAAAAGCAATGTTGCTCCAAAGGAGAGGGCAGTGACAGAAAAGCAATGTTTACATGGGCCCTAGAGGTGACATTTGCTACTTGTGAAGATGCATAGCAAGACAACTCACACATTGAATTGCACTCAGAAGCCAACTGCAACCAATAATACAGAGAATAGGGAATGGGACAACTTGCCACAGTCAACTCGCTGCGGCCAACTCGCCACGGCCAACTCACCATGGGACAACTCGCCACGTTCAAATCACTGCGGGACAATTTAACAATTCTATTTAATTATTTAAAATAAATAAAAATTATTTTAATTTTTGCCATTCACATTCATTTGCCCCTCCTTTTGCATCCTTTCTTTAATAATTCTATTCAACCATTTCTTTGATATTAGTGTAACTCTTGTCCCACAGCGAGTTCTCCTTTGGTGAGATGGCTGTGGCGAGTTGTCCTGCAGTGAATTGGCAGTGGCAAGTTGGCCATGGTGAATTGTCATCGACCCCAGAGATTATATGAGTGCCTCAAGATGTATCTGTCGCTACCTAAGGCATTACATTCTGGACCCTCTATGGCTTCTGAATGTTCTTCAGGCAGCACCATGTAAAACTTCTTGCAGTAGTCCAATTAACTGAGGCATGAGCAACAATGAGTAATGCTATTTCAGGAAACGTTGCAATTGGTGTACAGATTGAAGATGTACAATATTCCTATGCAATGTTCCTTGCTCCTGAAGCAGGAGCTATAGATCCAAGACAATTCCTAAATTGTGAATCAGCAACTACACTCAAAGTTTACAATGGACTCTCGCTAAAATTGTCAGATTTTTGAAACCAAAGCCACTCTATTTTGCTGAGATTGAGTCTCAGTCTATTCCTTCCAGTCCCAGGTCTCCTTAACAATGAGCACAAAAAATACATGGTATATATTTATATGGTTTTTGTTTCTTATAGGAAATGTACCTTCCCTAAATATGATTTGCTTTTCTGGCACCATAAACAGACAGGAGGGGAAGTACAGTAATAAGGAAACATTCAATCTGATATTCGGAGTTCAGGGATGGATATTATATTTGTACATGATAATTGCAGGAAAATAAGAGTATCTTATGTGCAATCGGAAATGCACATATATTAATTAGGTTCCCGGTCTTCAACTCACCTTTCTGTGAAAAAAAAATAGTTATTCCATTGATCTAAAGGATTTCTTCTTTCACTATTTCTTAACAAACGGGGTAGAAGTTTGACAGAGGTGAACATTTTGTAAAGTTGTAAAGTGCTTTTCAGCCTTTCCTCATTTGCTGGACATATACATATACCGTGTTTCCCCGAAAATAAGACATAAGATATAAAACTTATATTTTTTTGAACCCCGAAATATGGCCTTGGCCTTATTGTCGAGGGGGGGCTTATTATTTTGGGGGTGCAGTAGGCGGCGAGCGTGGGACTGTATGTCCCATCGCCGCCGCCTCCCCTCCCTGTTCTTGGCGCCGGCCGAGCCACCGCCTCATGGAGCAGGACTCTGCAAGGCTTGTTGTGCCGTTGCATGCACGAACTGCAGGACTGCCGCGAGCTTCATCATACCGGCACAGCTGGCATAGTGCTGCCGTTCGTGCATCAATGGCACAACAAGCCTTGCAGAGTCCTCCTCCACAAGGCAGCGGCGGTGGCGTGACGAGTCTCACAGAGACTCATTTCTGGCAGGTGGGACGTGTTGGGCGTCGCGTTCCTCGGTGTTGTGTCCAGAGAAGCCCATTGTAAAAGAAAACTTCTCGCGAGTTCAATCAAACTTCTCGAACTCGCGAGAAGTTTTCTTTTACAATGGGCTTCTCTGGACAGAACGCCGAGGAACGCGACGGAGCTGCAAGTGTCAGGATGCGCGTCTCACGGTGGGGCGCAATTTGGGAGTGGCAGGTGAGGCGGGGTGGGGCGCGAGACACGCGTCCTACCTGGGACTTGTAGCTCCGTCGCATTCCTCGGAGAGAGAGAGAGAGCAAACAAGAGGCGGGTGCGCGCACACCCCGCAGGACTGGCTCGGCTCCTCTGGGTTGCCTCCGGCAGCGTTTTGAAACGCACTCCTGCCTGCGAGGAGGCAGCGAGGCAGGGATCGATGCTCGCCTCCTCTTCCTCGCAGGCAGGAGCGCGTTTCAAATTGCCGTAGGCAGAGCCTAGAGGAGCCGAGCCAGTCCCGCGGGGTGTGTGCGCACCCACCTCTCGCTCTCGCTCTCCCGGCCGGGAGCCGCTCTTTTTGCGGCGGGCAATCTTTTGGCCAGCCGGGAGCCGCTCTTTTTGCGGCGGGCAATCTTTTGGCCGGGAGAGCGAGAGGTGGGTGCGCACACACCCCACGGGACTGGCTCGGCTCCTTTGGGCTCTGCCTACGGCAATTTGAAACTCGCTCCTGCCTGCGAGGAAGAGGAGGCGAGCATCGATTCCTGCCTCGCCGCCTCCTCGCAGGCAGGAGCGCGTTTCAAAACGCTGCCCACCCACCTCTCGCTTGCTCTCGCTCTCGCTCTCCCGGCAGGGAGCCACTCTTTTTGCGGCGGGCAATCTTTTGGCCGGGAGAGAGAGAGCGAGAGCAAGTGAGAGGCGGGTGCGCGCACACCCCGCGGGACTGGGCTCGGCTCCTTTGGGCTCTGCCTACGGCAATTTGAAACTCGCTCCTGCCTGCGAGGAAGAGGAGGCGAGCATCGATTCCTGCCTCGCCGCCTCCTCGCAGGCAGGAGCGCGTTTCAAAACGCTGCCCACCCACCTCTCGCTTGCTCTCGCTCTCGCTCTCCCGGCAGGGAGCCACTCTTTTTGCGGCGGGCAATCTTTTGGCCGGGAGAGAGAGAGCGAGAGCAAGTGAGAGGCGGGTGCGCGCACACCCCGCGGGACTGGCTCGGCTCCTCTGGGCTGCCTCCGGCAGCGTTTTGAAATGCGTTCCTGCCTGTGAGGAAGAGGAGGCGAGCCTCGATCCCTGCCTCGCCGCCTCCTCGCAGGCAGGAGCGCGTTTCAAAACGCTGCTCGAGGCAGAGCCCAGAGGAGCCGAGCCAGTCCCGCGGGGTGTGCGCGCACCCACCTCTCGCTTGCTCTCACTCTCTCCCGGCCAAAAGAGTGCCCGCCGCAAAAAGAGCGGCTCCCGGCATGTCCCCCCCTTTCCCCGGAAAGTAGTTGGGGGGGGCTTATTTGGGGGGGGGGCTTATTTCAGCACATGCGCTGAAAAGCCTGATTGGCCTTATTATGGGGACATGAATTATTTTTGGGGAAACACGGTATGTTACCGGCAATGTGTGAAAGCTGGCATTGTGTAGAATGCATAGGAAATCTATAGAATATGTGATGGGTTTTTTAGGCAAAGGATGAAATAGCTGTCTTATTTTAATGTGCTATGTACGTTCTCTAGGCATTGTATATATTATCTAGGCATTATGTAAAATGACAAGACCTATTTATGTTAAATGGATTAAGTTAAACAGAGCCTGAGATTGCTCAGTTTTGTAGCTAAGTGGGAGTTTGAACTCAGGATTTTCAGATCTAATTATGACAGTATAGGGATTGAAAGACACATAAGCATATCATGTCCTATGTATTTATGTTGCCTTGTATTATATTAATTTTCCCAAAAGATGAAAATGTAAGAATTGAACTAAGATTGGCTATAAGGGACCTGCAACACATAACAGTTATCTAATTTTAATAGTTACTTAATTTCAATAAAAAGTAAGTAAATACTAAAAATGTAACATGGCAGTTTTTTTTCTTTCTAAAAAAAAACCATTTAGGATTTTGTCCCACTTTATCAAGATTTTGAACACTTTTTTACAAGAAACTTCTATGTGAGAATAAGAGATAATTGGAACCGCCCTATCTGCAGTGCTCCCGGAGCAAAATTTGACCTGTTGGAACGTGTTTCAGATGACAACAACTTGACATTTAGGTGGGTCAGTCTACAAAGTGTTTTTAATTAATATAAATAAAACTATGTTTATTCTTTGTTGCCTTCTTCCTGAGGAGTGATTTTCCATTTACTTGAAATTGATGTTTGCTGTTGACTTTCATTTTGATCTTTTTCTCCAAACTTAACAATCGGTGGCTTTCCATTCTTTTTTATTTAAAAAAGTTCTTAGGAAAGATAGGAACTTTTATCCCTTTCCTCTTCTCCAGTCTGTAGCATTTGTAGTCCATCATTTTTGCAAGGAGGGCAGACAGGCAGAGAGAAAGGCAAAAGAGGAATGGAAGAATGCCTGGCTAGGTGGTTCAGGCCTGACTAGGTGGCTCAGTGGCTAAGACACTGAGCTTGTCGATCAGAAAGGTCGGCAGTTCGGCGGTTCGAATCCCTAGTATAGGTCTGCGTGAGCAGGAGGTTGGACTAGATGACCTCCAAGGTAGCTTCCAACTCTGTTACTGTTACTGTTACTGAATGTCTATATATTGAAGTTGTCACAGTGCTGTACAGGTTGAAACCTGAACTACCCCATATTGACTACTATGAAAAGCCATGTGTTCTTTTTTTTCTCTGATGGTGAATACAATACACCCACTCCTTGTTTTATGACCAGGTTCCATTCCAGTGACCTAGTTGTTAAGCAAAATTGTCAGTAAGTGAACACGTAACTGAAAGAGAGAGAGAGAGCTGCCACAAAGATCCCTGGTTGTTGCCATCTCATTCAGATAAAGTTTTCTCAGACAACTGTGCCTGCATTACTTTCACATCAGGTATTCAAAAACTGCTTGTAAATGGGTGCATTGGTCAGAAAATGAATTTTCTGTTATATTTGCAAATGATTGCCAAACATGGTAGTCATTAAACAAGGAGTGAGTGTATATACAAAAAGAAGAGGATATGTGAATCTATGCATCACCAGAACTCTAATTCCTGAAACCTTCAACTGGGTGAAACAGTGCGCCATAGAGCAAAATGTTTTGAACCTCAAATCGGCTAATTTACAGAATGTGTTCAAAATCTGGGACCCATGACTCCTGTGGAATTGAAATTTGGCAAATTTTATAAAACATTTTATGATATAAACTTTATCATAAAGTGGTTTATGACACAATACAGAATGTCATAAAACATTTCCTGTGGTGATATTTGATATTCATGGTAAGCTATTTTTGATACATCTCTGAACATATCTCAACTTTTCCAGTGAAGGCAGTACATTAGAAACTCTGTCATTGTTGGACGCATTAAGGAATCTGGTAAGGAAATACCTCTGAAACGATGACCCAACAGGACCTGGACTATCTAATAATAATTTAAAGTTAGAAGTGATGGTCTGAAGGATTGTTGAATGTTGTATAACCTCTATACTCATAAAAAAGGGACATGTTCAAGCAGAGGAGGAAGGGTAGTTCAAGGAGTCTTCCAATAGCAGTAGGTGAAAGGTTACCACCATTTGGGGCACTGTGTCTTGTCAGATTTATCTCACTGTTGCCACTTATGGTTAATTCAGCTTGCTGTAAATATTTTATTACAAAGGCACTTTAAGCATCCTATAAAATATTTCTTGTGCTGACATCCATAAAGGCATATTCGGGCACAGTCTGGATTTATATAGAAAATTGTGATTGTCTTATACAGCTTTTTTCCTGAAAGATAAGGTAAGATAAGCCTTTATTGTGGTCTTTGATTAACATGTTTGTGTTTGCATGTGTGTGTGTGTGTGTGTGTGTGTACATACATACATGGACGTGCACAAATATACAATAAATACATAAAATGCATTAAGTATAAATTTAAAAACGGCAATTAAAAGAGGGGGGAAGGGAGGGGAGGGGAAAATTTAGAGGTATCAAAGAAAGCAGTTTTATTGGATAATATTTGTTGCTTCATAACTTTCCTGAAATGAAAAACCTCCTTCAGCCTTGGCTGAAGAAAAGATTACCTGAATTGATTTAGGAAGGAAGGAGGATTCCAGTCTCCTGGTATTAACTGAATTTTAAAATAGATTTGGTTAATTAAAAAGTATTTTAGTAATAATTAGACTTTATGTTCTTATACTTTCTTTGACTATTATAGGTTCACTGGAAGGATAATCAAGAATGTAATCAATATGGGTTCATATAATTACCTTGGCTTTGCAGAAACTGACCACAATGCTTTGAAAACAGTGAGTTCAGTGTTAAATAAATATGGCACAGGAATATGTAGCACCAGACAGGAAATGGGTAAGTTAAAATAATTATTATTAAAATCTGAGTCTAGAAATCTTATTTAGAACTATACTGTAGATTTGACTTCTTAATGAATTGTATTCATTAACACATAATCTTAAAGCAATTCACTTGGGTGGCTGCTCTCATACTTATTTACCTAGATACCCAACCACCCCCATAAACAACTACTTGTTGCCTAACCAGAAACTGTTAAACTATGAGTAACTATTGCTCAGCTAAAACAGCTCATGTATAGGATTGCCTGGATTATAATATTTGAATTCACTTTAAATCTTTCAAGAATAGGAGTGTGGTTTTGCTTGTTCAGCTTTAAAATTGCATTTCAATTAACTTCATTTAAAAGCAACATTGGTATGAAGAGCTTTCATACCAATTTCATTTTTGTTCAAATGAAGTAAAACTACATGGCTGTTTTCCCTGTGCTCCCTTAAATCTGACATATTATACCATGATGCAGCATAGTGATCCTTTCGTGTAATGCAGTCGCACATTTTTCCCAAAACAGATTATTATAATGGCTAAAAACAGAGAAGGTGGAAGAAAAGTTGAATGGAACCCTTGCGTACCTATTCATTTATTTCATGATCTGGCCCCAGTTCAAGGATTTTTTTCATCAGCCTGGAAGTCCATCATCTATTAACATGTACACAAGGGAATGGAGAATTCTAATTCTATCTCAAGTTGTGCTCAGTTGTAGTTATGAAGGCAGCAGCAATTTTTTAGGCAGAGGCATTATTGTATGTAGAGATTCAATAATGTGTTACACCCATGATTGAAAGGATAACCTCTTTGTCATAAAAGAATTTTGAACAGCTATTGTTATCAGAGTAGCGTTTTTCATCCCTCAGACGGGTGGATTGAAAAATTTTAGCAACCAGTTCGCTGCCCAGTTGCTGGGTGGGCATGGCCATGGGGGCGTGGCCTACTCAGCCTCCTGCACCATGGGGGGGCGTTTTTGCCCTCCCCAGGCTCCGGAGGCTTTTCTCAAGCCTCCGGGAGGGCAAAACGGCCTCCCCCTGGCTCCGGAGGCCAGAAACAGGCCCGTTTCCAGTCTTCCGGTATTTCCAATTGGCCCGTTTTTCACCCTCCCAGAGCCTCCGCGCGGGCCCTGCACTTACCTGGCATCCAAAACGGGCTGCGTGGAAACTCCTGGGAGGGGTGAGGCAGGGTGGGCGGGGTCAGCCAGTCCTTGCAACAACCGGTTCGGCGAACCAGATGAAAATTAACATTCAGTTCACCCGAACCGGTCCGAACCGGCCCGAACCGGCTGAATCCCACCCCTGCGAGTCAGCAATAAGCATTTCTCCCAGAAGATCCAATTGATATCTAAATATTGTTTTGACACTGCAATCATTTCCCATATATGAATGTTTTTGGCTTTGCGGCATGTATATATATATACACCATTTCCCCCAAAATAAGACATCCCCTGATAATAAGCCCAATCGGGCTTTTGAGTGCATGGCAATAAGACCAAGCGCTTATTTCAGGGTTCAAAAAAATATAAGACAGGGTCTTATTTTGGGGGAAACACGGTGTGTGTGTGTGTGTGTGTGTGTGTGTGTGTGTGTGTGTGTGTGTGTGTCTATATATATATATATATATATAAGGTCAGCTAAGGCTAGTGCTAGTTCAACAAATGCCAAAACATACACACACTTACTAATATATATAATTTGGATGATTAACACAGTTAATGAGTGATTACAGATTAACATGGTTTATGAGTGATTACAAATGTATATTAATATAACCACATAGATAAATGTCCATAATTAGTATTATAATCAAAGCAACTGATTATTGAGTTGCTATTGATCTATGCAAAGGCTACATAATTAATGTAATGTCCCTCCATATGTTGAAGTTTAACGTTGTTTGGCTTTAATGTTCCCAAGTTACATGATATGCTAGGCACTCAGGGTAATGATAGGCAAGCTGTTGTCCTCCAGATGTTTTGGCTTCAACATAGCCAGTAGCAAGGTAATGTGGTAGTTGTAATCTCAAGCATCTGGAGAACACCAAGTAGTTTTAGTCGTCTAAGAGTTAATCCAGTATGTAAAATTATAAGACCTGAACATATTACTCTAGGGGAGATTGTGACCTGTGTCCTCTTTGGTGTTTAGCTAGTGTTAATCAAGGGTCCTTCTACCCTGAGCTTATAGTGAAATATGAATTTTGATTAGCGTTAGCAATAGTTTTGCTGAAGACCATGCAGAATAGATATCAGAAAAGCGAAAGTGGCTAAGCACTCAAGATTGAACATTTTTTTATTTTTTTCACCATAAGAGAAATTCTAATGGCTCGTGAACCTTCTAGATGTTTCCGAAGTAATTTATCTTTGTGGGAAAGTTAGCTTGCATAGCTCTTTGTCAATTTCTCAAGCTTGAGGAGAGATTCATCATTCAGTGCAAAACCGCTATTCTGAAAATGTTTATTTTCATTCTAATTAAAGCAGATATAAACCATGGAGAGTTTGAAAATTATCTGAGACATGAAAGTTCAGACAAGGGGAAGAAACAAAGTTCTTCATACTACCTTTTTGTAACTTCTGACATTACCAACATTTTCAAATACATAGCTTGTTGCAAATTGTTTTCCTG
This sequence comes from Thermophis baileyi, assembly GCA_003457575.1. Taxonomy (NCBI): domain Eukaryota; kingdom Metazoa; phylum Chordata; class Lepidosauria; order Squamata; family Dipsadidae; genus Thermophis; species Thermophis baileyi. Next base: position 9,208,928 of record QLTV01000974.1, read on the forward strand.
TGTCTCAGCAGTAAAAATGCCAGAGAAAATCAAAAGTTGCCTTATATTAAGGCAGACCATTCACCCATTTCATTTAATATAAACCAGTGGTGAAATCCAATTTTTTTTACTACCAGTTCTGTGGGCGTGGCTTGGTGGGTGTGGTGTGGCTTGGTGGGCGTGGCAGGGGAAGTATACTGCAAAATCCCCATTCCCTCCCCACTCCTGGGGGAAGGATATTGCAAAATCTCCATTCCCACCCCACTCTGGGGCCAGCCAGAGGTGGTATTTGCCAGTTCTCCGAACTACTCAAAATTTCCACTACTGGTTCTCCGAACTACTCAAAATTTCCACTACTGGTTCTCCGAACTACTCAAAATTTCCGCTACCGGTTCTCCAGAACCTGTCAGAACCTGCTGGATTTCACCCCTGGTATAAACTATGCTTATAGTGATCCTTTCCTCAGACAAATGTCTTTTCCCAGCCCAACCCAAGAACCCAAGGACTGAACCTGAGACCTTTTGCAAGCAAAGCATGTACAGTTCCTCGACTTACAACAGTTCATTTAGTGACCGTTTGAAGTTACAACGGCACTGAAAAAAGTAACTTATGACCATTTTTCACAGTTACAACATTACAGCATACTCCAGCCTTGGTGACACAATGGTTAGAATACATTATTGCAGGTAAATTCTGCTGACTGCCAGCAGTTCGATTCTGACTGGCTCAAGGTTGAGTCAGCCTTCCATCCTTCCAAGATTGGTAAAATGAGGACCCAGATTGTTGGGGGCAATATGCTGACTCTGTAAACCGCTTAGAGAGGGCTGTGAAGCGGTATATAATTCTAAGTGCTATTGCTATTTTTCACACCAATCACCATGGTCATGTGATTTACATTCAGATACTTGACAATTGGTCCATATTTATGATAGTTGCAGGGTCCCGGGGTCATGTGATCATCTTTTGTGAACTTCTGACAAGCAAAGTCAATGGGGAAGCCAGATTCACTTAACAACTGTGTTACTAATTTAACAACTGCAGTGATTCACTCAACAACTCTGGCAAGAAAAGTTGTAAAATGGGGCAAAGCTCAACAAATTTCTCACTTAACAACATAAATTCTGAGCTCAAATGTGGTCATAAGTTGAGCACTACCTGTATTCTTCAATTAAGATACAATTCCTTGATTTAATCCACATGAATGAGTGGGACATACTGTGGTTACTTCACTCTACTACGTATGTAAATTTATCCTGCTTCAGTGAGCCTTGGGAATCAGAACTCTTCATAACCATATTTAACTTTGCCTTATCCTTCTGCATTAAAAGAGAAATTTGATGAAACTGAACTGGGCTTTTCATTCCCACCCAAAATCTCTTTGTCACGAACATTCACAAACACCTCACCCTACCACCCACAGAAGTTTCATTTTAATTAGAAATGTGCAAAGCAGTAGGGCTAGTCTTACAAACCCTTGTTGGTCAGGTTGGGTGCCTGCAATGTTGAACCAATTCTCATTGTAGTTTAAACAGTGAGCTATTGCCATACAAATAAGAATTGCATGTTGGCATTTTCCAAAATATGTTGATAGAATATCTTTAGCTTGTTATTTATTTATTTTTTATTTATTTATTTATTTGTCAATCATGTACAAGATAGCAGGTATAGGTATAAACATAAACAAAGGAAGTAAGTACAGATAAATGGGGACAGTAAGACAGGGACAGTAGGCACACTGGTGCGCTTATGCACGCCCCCTTTACAGACCTCTTAAGAATGGGGTGAGGTCCATGGTAGACAGTTTGAGGTTGAAGCTGTGAGGGTTTGAGGATGTAACAACAGAGTCGGGTAGAGCATTCCAGGCGTTGACCACTCTTGCTGAAGTCGTATTTTCTACAATCGAGTTTGGAGTGGTTTACCTTAAGTTTGTATCTATTGTGTGCTCGGGTGGTGTTGCGGTTGAAGCTGAAGGACAGAAGTCGTTGACAGGTAAGATGTTGTAGCAGACAATTTTGTGTACTATGCTTAGATCGGACCGCAGGCGGCGCGGTTCCAGATTGTCCAAGCCCAAAATTTCAAGCCTGGTGGCATAAGGGATTCTATTGTGAGTAGAGGAGTGGAGTACTCTTCTCGTGAAATACCTCTGGACCTGCTCAATAGTGTTAATGTCTGATATACAGTGTGGATTCTAGGCGGATGAGCTGTATTCAAGAATTGGTCTGGCATAGGTTTTGTATGCCCTAGTTAGCATGCCCTAGTTATGTTGGGTTTTATTACAGAAGAGTGCTTTGGTAATCTCTCAGTTATTGCTAATTGAAGGAAATGGAATGGGTGAATTTATTTGGGCAGCTCATGATTATTCAGTGCATATATTAGGGTTTCTAATTTAATAGGAGGCAACAGAAGCAAAATATAATCCAAAAATGAGAAACTTTCAAGGGAAGTTTAGATATAAATCCATTTTACATAACATGAAGATTAAATGTATTAGCGTAGATCCAAATCTATATCTTCAAGACAAGGGTGGGTTCTAAATTATTTTACTACCGGTTATGTGGGTGTGGCTTATTTTGTGGGTGTGGTTTGATGGTCATGTGACTGAGTGGGCGTGGCCAACTTGACGTCACTCATGCCCACTCACATGACCCCCCCACCAAGCCATGCCTACAGGAAAAGGTAGGAAAATTTCCCCTCCTTTAGCGGCCCTGCCCCACCTGCCACCCCCAAATTGATCTTTCCTCCTGCAGCGCTGCCGCCCCTCTCAGCCCCAGCACAGCGGCTGCGACTTCTATTATTAAAACCTACCTGAAATAAATAAAATAACTAACAAAGCATGGTCAAAATGGGGCAACGTGATAGACTTCTATATAGTAAGCTGCAGATGGACTCAGAAACCAAGCAAGGTCAGAGCAGGCTAGGACTTAGAAGGGACCTTACTAGCAATCATAAGAGCTACCGTTAAAAGGTCCTTTGGGAAATAAATGGCAACATATAAAAATGAAAAACTATATGTTGCCAGGAAAACTAAATGGATATGTCCATGAATCATTTAGGAACTGAGCTCTGCTGGAAAGAAACATAACCTTTACTTTTTGGGGTGGCTGTTTTTTTGGCAGGTTGAGAAACAACCGTTATTCATGCATTTGTGTCATGCCATGATGTAACTGGATTGGTTTTGGCTTAACGTGTGAATCCAGTCATTTTATGTTTAATAAGCTAAACTATGTTTAAGCAAGGCTGTGCTTGGCTGTACCTGAATCCAGCTATAAAGAACCTGGCCCAAAGGCATCAAGCAAGAACCGCAGCTCCCCCTCCTCTCTTCCCCACCAATCTCAGAAGAACGGCAGCAAATATTCAGAGTAGATTTTGCCAGCAGTCAAAACCACAGGGAAAAATTGACATTTTAAAAAACTCTTGACTAATAACCACACGGGTAGAGTTAATACGTGGGCCGGCAAAAATGACTAAGCAAGGGGGGGAACCACCCTGGACAGCGGCTGCAGCAGCGCTCGTCCTCGCCTAAAGGCATTCACATTCGGAGAGTCCTTTATGCCCCGCCGCGGCCCTGGTAGCTGCTTGTTACCCTGGCGACAGGCTCTGCGCTGCCACTACCAGCAGAGGCGAAGGCGGCTCCTACTTTTCCGATCTCTGCATGGCGGCTTTGGGCCTCGCAAGTCTTTCCCTTTGCCTCAGCTGGGGCTCAGCCCGTCAGTGAACAGATTGTCTCGTAAGTCCCTCCCGCCCGTTGTCCCCTCGCCTTCTCGGGGAGGACAGCAGGCCATCTTGGGAGCGAAGAGGAGTACAACCTAGTATCCACACAGACACATATGTAGGGAGCTACTCTTAGCACAAACTACCACAGAGAAACCTCTAGAAAGCTTATCTTCGCGCCACACACCTGATATGTCTGCTCTCAATCAGAAATTCTTCCCTAGAAGATTTGTCCCGTTTTCTCCTCCAACGTCCTCTTTCCCTGCCAAAGTCCCCCTCCTGGGAATCTACGAATAGCTCCTCTCCTCGTAACTAAGCTTCTTTCTTCATTTTTTTTCTCTTTCGACCCACCACACCATAAGATGACAGGCTAACTGGCAATCTCCAGCGTGTCTCACAGCCCTCCTGCTTTTGCCGGTGGGCGGCGGGGTGTGTGAAAAGCGAGCTCTAGGCGGTGGCAGGCGGCGCTGTCCTGGGACATCTGCCTGGCCTCTCGGAGCGCCGCCTGCCACCACCTGGAGCTCACTTTTCACACACACCCCGCCGCTGCCCAAACCCATGCAGGGAAACTTCCTGGGAGTTTCAAGACGCCCCAAACTCCAGAGTTTTTTCCTGCGCAGCTTTTGCCGGTGGGGGATGAAAAGCGAGCTCCAGGCAGTGGCAGGCGGCGCTGCCCGGCCTCTCGGACCACTGCCCGCCACCGCCTGGAGCTCGCTTTTCACACACAAACCCCGCCACCCAAACCCATGCAGGGAAACTTCCTGGGAGTTTCAAGACGCCCCAAACTCCAGAGTTTTTTCCTGCGCAGCTTTTGCCGGTGGGGGATGAAAAGCGAGCTCCAGGCAGTGGCAGGCGGCGCTGCCCGGCCTCTCGGACCACTGCCCGCCACCGCCTGGAGCTCGCTTTTCACACACAAACCCCGCCACCCAAACCCATGCAGGGAAACTTCCTGGGAGATC
>QLTV01000974.1:9214497-9226997 GCA_003457575.1 Thermophis baileyi
TCCTTCCAGTCGGGAAAATGCTGCAGGAGAAACTACCAAGAGCGCCAGCGGGCTTCTCCGTCTGCGCGAGCCCGGGAGTGGCAGCAAGGAAGTGCCGGAAACTCGGCTTCTGCGCATGCGCAGGTCCAGCCGCAGCAGTGGCGGAGGGAAAGTTCCAGAGCGGCAGCGGCGCTCCAGGAGGGTGGCCCTCGGGGCCCTGGGAAAGCGCACAGTAAGGAGTTGCCGCTTTGGGTCCTTCCAGTCGGGAAAATGCTGCAGGAGAAACTACCAAGAGCGCCAGCGGGCTTCTCCGTCTGCGCGAGCCCGGGAGTGGCAGCAAGGAAGTGCCGGAAACTCGGCTTCTGCACATGCGCAGAAGAAAAAAAAACAGAATTTTTTTAAAAAAATAAATAATAATAATAAAAAAAATTCAAAAAAAAGATCGCGGCTCCCACAGACCGGTACTGACAGAACCGATTCCGTGACGTCACTGTGACGTCACCAGCGGGTCGCTACCAGTTTGGGGGAACCAGTCCGAACCGGGAGGAACCAACCTCTGCTTCAAGATCATGCCTATTCTCTAGTGGAAACTTCTAGTCTGAGGAGATTTTTGTAAAGTTTTTCCTGACATGTTCTTATATGACATGAATTTTTCTGACATGAATAAAGAAATAAATGAAAACTACTTTGTCCCCTTTCCTATTTGAGGAGCAGAATAGATACAAGCAGATATAGTGATTATATTATTTGCTATATTTTCAGAATTTAAAATATGTTGGGGGTAGCATTCAAAAGCTATGATACTTCAGATTATCTAATTATAGTTTGGCTTTGCAATAGGAAAATTGAGAGAGGTAAGCAAAACTAAATAAATACAAATAATATTGTATTATCTCTAATTAATAATTTCAATATACATGTGCAAAATAAAGGGGAAAATTGAAAAAAGCTAGCATTTTTAAATTTCATTAAGAAACAAAATATTTTTTGTACTTGTTCATGAAAAGTCCAACTATTCTCCAGAAGAAAGGATTTTCTCAGCTAATATGGAAAGCTCATCCTCCAGGGAAGCTTCCTTAGCACTAGGACTAATGCTTTGCTCAACCTCAAGTAAAGACTGCTTATTTCTCAAAGGATTTTAAACCTGCATTATAGCTGAGATTATCCAATGAAATTATTGGCTGTATTGTTTCTGTGGAATTTTCATTTTGTTGCACTCTTCTGCTTTTTGTGGAGGATGTTTGTTGTTTGTTTCTCTTCAGTCCTCAATGCATTTCCAGTTTTGTTTGTAATTCTTTTTATCACTTTACTATTTATCTTAAAGTAAAGATTGGAATACAGGCGCTTTAATTGTAATACAATTCATATTTTCCCTATAAGAAACATAGCACTTTTAATTACAAATTCTAGAATGAAGAATTTTTAAAATTGTCAGTGTTGATATGTGAAAGTAAATAAGTTTGTATTATAGTTTAACTTAGATGTTCATGAATGATACTAATGAGATCCTTTAAAATATTTTTTGCTGTTTATAACAGGAAACTTCGATAAACATGTGGAGTTAGAAAATACGGTAGCACAATTCCTTGGTGTTGAATCAGCTCTGGCATTTGGTATGGGGTTTGCTACAAATTCTATGAATATTCCAGCATTAGTAGGGAAGGTAAGTGAACATCCTTCCAAATATGTTTGTTGTGATCATCGCCCAGGAAATTTAAGTACTGTACATTGGAAAGCTGTCTTATTTCTTTTAGAAGGCAAGGCAAGCTGTGGTACTTCTCCACATATTTTGCATTAAACTTAGTTGATTTAATAATTAACTTTTGCTTCTGACACTGCTATGTTGAAGGAGCACATATTAGGATAACCACTAGGAACTTTTTCTCCTACTTAAATATTGCTGAACTAAATACAATTATACAACAGCAGACTAATTTCACTTGGGCAGTGTTTAAGAGAGGGTTTCTGGTATTTAACATAAATGAAACCATTGGTGTGTTATAAGAATTTTAATTATACACACAGTAAAATAGTTTTGTCAAACTGTTTATTTGCTTTCATGGGGAATCTGTATGATTCAGGAATCAGGCTATTAGAAAATCCATTCTTATTTTTTTTATTGATGAGGTAATACTACGGTCAGTAAGTATTAACTTATAATGGTGATGGTTAAGTATAGTTGTTAAAAAAATCATAGTGCCTATAATTCAATCAAGGGACTGTGCTAAAGGCTTCATTTTTTAAAACAAAACCTATGTGTTTCTTGTATATGGTTGCTGAAATTATTTTTGTAAGTCTGTTTAGGATTGTATAATTAGGAAAATGTCAAACTGTACTACTTGAATTGGCATTCATTCAGAAGCATCCACACAATTCTATGATTTCATCAAAATGGCTAAGCAAGGATTATAACACTGAAACATTCATGTTGTCATTCATTCCCCACCTGTTGATGCCTCTGGTTATGTCTTAAGTCCACGAAAACAAAAGATACATTTGCTGAGTCTTCTTTTTTATCTCTGTCCAAAACAAAAAAGACTAATGTGAAGTTTCCGAAAGATGCCCTAATTAATTCATGAGCCACGAGCCAAACTTCAAAAGAAATATAGCCATTTATTAGGAGCGACATTTCGGCAATACTCCGATGCAGTCAGAACTGAGCTCATGCAGGTTACGTGCCCTCATGACCCTGTTTCCCCCCTTCTCACTGGAGATGCCATAAATCACATTCTCCAATGAACCACGTTGGCGGGCTGTGAACCCCACACCCCTCCTTCTGACTCCGGTAACCTAGGACACAATCAGTAAAAGAAACATTTGTGGAATGTAGTTTCAGTTAGTACAATCAGCCACTCTGTCAGCTCTCCCCCCTCCTTCTTATGGCAACTTGAAAGCTTTGCAAGTTGACAACTAATTTATGTTAATAAATAGTACATTCTCAGTACTCCATGGCTGCAAATCAGGAGGTTTTTTTAATCTTATGCTGTTGTTGTTTTACTACTCCTCTGCAAGAACAATCCATCATTCTTGATGCCTTGATAAATTCCAAATGTAGGGATATAGCCAAAAAAGGAAAAATGAGTTTTAATAAGTATTGATCATGCTAAAGATATTTGATACATTTCAGACCAAAATATGGCTATACAGTAGTAGAAGAAATCTTAAATATTAATGAATGTTCTAATTCCTAAATTAGTACTAATTAATGCAGATTTCATCCATTTTCTTCAATTTCTTTTATGAGTATAGGATTTTGATTTTGAAGCTTCAGTTAATTCTTCTCAGACCTATAACAAATACAAATAGTCCTCGACTTACAACAGTTCATTTAGTGACTGTTGAAAGTTACAACGGCACTGAAAAAAGTGACTTATGACCGTTTTCACACTTATAACTGTTGCAGCATCCCCGTGGTCATGTGATCAAAATGCAGATGGATTAAAAAAAACTCATACTATTAGCATAATTGGATAGCAACTTTAATTTAAATTGGGGGGGGGATCTGGCTTCTCTACTATTAACTCTTTTTCAGGTACCAAATTAAATTACTTCTTCGTATTTACCAGTTTTACCAAAACAATCTCTAAAATAGTAATACAGTAATATGTCAAAATCTGTCATTAGTTAAACTACATGCCAGCTGAAAAACCTTGGCTTCCAGGGGAGGAATGAGGGAATTGAAGATGTCTCCATGAAAATGGAATTGATGACTGGCATGAAGAATGAAGAGCTGATGAGTAGACCAGTTCTTCAGAACCTCTCTGGACAAAGAGAGGTTGGGAGATAACCTACCTGTGTCTCAGACAGCCATTCTTAGAACAAGACTATAAGACAGCTATATCTTACTGGTTTGAATGCTGGGAGGTGACAGCAATAGCCATCTTGTTTGCAACCCCACGACCTGTGCCTACATTCGCTAATCTCACTTGCTAATAATCTTTTTTGGAAATTGCTCATTAACTACTTTTACGCTTTTGGAGATTTTCAGAATGACAAGTTTGAAAACATTGAGTGAGTTTGCCTTCTAACCTGAACAAAAGACAATTTTAATCATAAGAGTTTAAAGAATCTGAAATAAGTAGCTAAAAGCTAAAGACTTTGATCTTAAAAAGTTATAAACGGGCTAGGGATCCTGATAAATTTGGAATATTGAAACTTTTAGAATAGGATTTTGGAAGTAATTATAAAGAACTAACAGCTTCTCATGGGAAATAGATCTGTTTTGGTTTTTGGAAGACACAATAGAGATAAGTAATTTCATGATTTAAAAACTGGACACTAGAGGGGACTAAAGATTTTTGGGACCGTAAAAATACAAGCCTATAAAATGCTGAAGGAGTATTTTGAAGAACGAAATCAGAAATTAGAAACCACAATATGAACAATGTCAATAATAATGTCTGCTTCTATGCACAGAATACGTCGAAAATATGTTATTGAAGAAATGACAGATCTAGAACAAATTTAATCTGACAAGACAAAGACTGGATTTATAACTGACAGGTGAAGAGAATATCTTGCAAAAGGATGTTTCACTAGATCTACAAAGAACTTGGCTAATGTTTTAACATTCAAAGGGGACAAATGATAAACCTAGAGAATGACCTAGACAATTTTTTCCTATTGGATTTTTAAAGGAGATTTGTCAAAGCCTTGAAGAACACCGTGTGATGAGACAAATAAGAAATTAAAAGAAGTCAAATCCTAGGACAATTTTTGCATCAACTAAAGATTGTTATAAGTAAAAGGAAGGAATATTTGATTATTTTAATCAAGGTTGAAACAAGAGAAGTCATTGCTTCTGGCAATCCTTATGGATTTTTTGCTGACATACATTAGGACTGATAAGATGTCTTATGTATTTGTCTATAAACAAAGGATGGGATGAAGAAACAATTGTTTGCAATGTTAGAAGGGGTGAAGAGTCACTAAATTTTTGTATAATTGTGATGAAAGTTGGAAATCACTTTTTTATATATTTCTTTTCTCTTTCTTTATTCTTTTTCTTTCTTTTTTTCCCCTTTGCCCTTGTATTTCTTACTGTTTCTTTCTATTCTTTTTAAGTTTACTTTGCATTAGATTTTATTAATAATCAAAATTCTTAATAAAATTATACACACATACGTATGTGTTAGCTATAAATATTAGTCTGTATTGATTTTATTCTTCTGATTTTATTATAATGTTTTAAGGCGTGGTTTCTTTTAATTCATTTTTGAGAGAGAGAGAAAAAGAGGCATCTGCAATTTATTTTCCTTAGGTTCCTTAGTTTTTATTTACTATTTTTGATAGCTGGTGATAATTACAGCGAGGTTAAATAAGGCAAACAATATTCTTGTTTGTTTGCTTGCTTAATTTATTGTAATATATTATATTATAATAATATACAATATATATTATTGTAATTCTTTGCTATGTATTTCCACAGGGTTGTCTAATTTTAAGTGATGAGTTGAACCATACTTCACTTGTTCTTGGTGCAAGGCTGTCAGGTGCTACTATTAGAGTCTTTAAGCACAACAGTGAGTATCAATGAGGCAGCTTTAACTAACTAATAAAAAAAATGAAATTCATGTCTGTAACTGTTTTTCTTTGGAAATAATGTGTTCACACTTTTAATATGTAAGAAAAACCTTTTTAATTTTCATGGAAAGAGGCCTCAAGTTACCACAGTGAAATTTGATTCTCGTTTGTAGTACACACTACATTTGTTGAAGACTAATTACTCTTGTCTGTATTACAGATTTTTTTTTACTCTCATGTTGATAGAGAAAAAGTACAAAAGACTAACCTTAGAGATGTCTCTAAAATTTGAGACCGGGATCCTTTTCTATCATCTTTTCATGGGAGCCTCCAAATGCTAATTAATTTCATGTTTATTGTCCTTAGTTCTTGTCTTTCCTTAAAGAAATTTAAAATTCAACCAACAGTTAAGAAGGATAAAGTTAATATAGAAAAAAAACTATCTGAGGCTAAAGCAAATTGTTGTAGCTTTATATTATGATTTAACTCTGGAATCAAATCAGGCCACTATGTTCAAGATCTGAACAAATGCTAGCGATAGGACTTCAGATACAGATACTGCTGTTACTTTTAACCCTTTTTCCCACCCAGCTATTATCTTATCAGAGGTCCATACAGTGTCTGATAAGCCTAACTATAAATTTGGTAAATATTGAACTAAAACCAAAAACTCCTTCCTAGTTCAACAGAAACCACTTCACTGGATGGAAAATTGATTAAACAATTGCCTTTGTAAAATTTTAGTGGAGTTTTTGTGTATTTTCACCCTTAAGATGCTGGTTAGTTTCTAGTCAAGAAAGGTTTATATCACAACCCATTTTCGTTTAAATGCTTAAACATGTTGGCATTTATCATAATTAGAACTGAACATTCAATTGTAAATCTGAAGATTCAAGTGAGCAATGTTTTCACCAATATATAGTGGCTGCGGAATACATATTTTTATTATTCTGCAATATTATTTTTGTGACTTCTATGACATTGATCAGTACTGTATTACTGAACTGCAATAATCTAGGAATGATATTTAAATTAAGCAAATAGTTCTGATGATAATTCATCATCTTAACCCTTCAAAATGAGAAATATTGAAGCAATAAACAGGATATTTTTCTAAGCTGTTTGTTTCAACCAAAAACAACACAAGTCACAGCAAAACCAATCAAACATGAGTATTCAAATGTTGTAATCTTATGACCAGAACATTTAAAATAGGATTAATCTTCCTCTTTGCCTTGATTTTACAAATGGCATCAGTTTAAAACCACTGAGAATGATGATTGAAAACCCATTGACTTTTTTGTGGGGGGGAAATGAAAATATAATACATGGTTTTGATAATTAGAATAAAAATGATAGATTACAGGAAAATGTAAACAATGCTGTAACCATAAAATAACCAGTTTGGTCTAGTGGTTAAGTCACAGATTAGAAAGCAGGAGACCATGAGTTTAAGTCCCACTTTAATCATGAAAGCCAGCTGGGTGACATTGGGCCAGTCACGTTCTCTCAGCCCAACTCACCTCACAAGGTTGTTGTTGTGGGGAAAATAGGAGAAGGAAGGAGTAGTAGGTATGTTAGCCAACTTCAGTTATTGAAGAAGTGACTTCCAATTTTCTTTTACACTTGTTATAAGTATAGATATAATTTAACTTTTTATTTTATTTATTTATTTGTATTCTGCCTTTATTATTTTTACAAATAAGGCAGGAAATAAATAAATACATACATACATACATACATACATACATACATACATAAATACATAAATACATAAATACATAAATACATAAATACATAAATACATAAATACATAAATACATAAATACATAAATACATAAATACATAAATAAATAATAATAATAAATAATAATAAATAAATAAATAATAAAATAAAATAAATAGATTATATCTATACTTATAACAACTGTAAAAGAAATGTGGAAATCATTTATATATATATTTTTAATTTTGATTTCCTGCAGTTTTGGCTTTGGTCTTTCATTCTTTTTTCCTCTTTATTCATTCTAGGTATTAGTTCTTGTCAATTTTTTTAAAAATCTAATGCAGTTTTTTTTAAAAAAAAAAAGAAAGAAAGAAAGGAAATCAGTAGTTTTGCAATGTTAAGGATGACAGGAAAAATATTCCATACAGAGAATTCCCTTTAAGCTGAATGGTAATTATTGACAATAGAAATTTTGGAAATTTGGTCTTGGTTGCTTTGCCCTGAATACATAAAGAGAAATAGCTTGACATCTCTTGAGTGTGGATGGTGAAAATATGAGTGCTTAAAGATAATTTTTCACCTGATCTAACTTCTTCCCAACTTATTTAAATTTATTGCCTGGTACACCATCAGATAATTAAAACGGGTTTTAACAAGTAAAATGTAAAGTTCTCACTTCTTACAACTGTGTTGATGTAAAACAATTTTGTAACCAGAATTCATCTGAAATGACGTGGTGGCTCAGTGGCTAAGACGCTGAACTTGTCAATCAGAAGGTCGGCAGTTCAGCGGTTCGAATCCCTACCACTGCATAACTGGGTGAGCTCCCGTTACTTGTCCCAGCTTCTACCAACCTAGCAGTTCGAAAGCACGTAAAAAATGCAAGTAGAAAAATAGGGACCACTTTGGTGGGAAGGTAACAGCGCTCCGTGCACCTTCGGCGTTGAGTCATGCCGGCCACATGACCACGGAGATGTCTTCGGACAGTGCTGGCTCTTCGGCTTAGAAACGGAGATGAGTACCGCCCCTAGAGCCGGAAACAACTAGCACGCATGTGTGGGGGAACCTTTACCTTTTATGTACATAGATAACTATGTAGATATATTTTTTATGCATAAACCACAACTATGCCCCTCAGGTTCTGTTAAAAAGTAATCAGTAGAAGTTAAGTGCTCGAGTATTTTAAGTCTCAGTGTTTTCAGTACAAACTGAACCAAAAGCTCACATTTGTCCTACACTACTGGGATGAGGTGACAGCCTATTTGTCCAGTTAGGATCAGAAGGAAAGCCAGGAGTTTAGTCTGATAGGAATTGATCTTTGCATACAACTTGGAGGGAACAGGCTGGTGCATGGTCTCTTAGGGCTCTAGCTTTGCAGCTTTCAAAGCAGGATTTAAAAAAAAAAAAATGTTGGCATCTGCTCCTACACATTGCAAAGAGACTTTTTCAAAGTTCATGGCCTTAGTATCAAGCAGGCTTTTTCTGTTAGTGGAGATGATGAATGGTAAGAAAGATAGGAATGGTACTTTTGATGTCATCAAACATCAAAACTAAATTGCTGCCATAGATTCTGAGATGCTTTTCCTGTATCAGAGTAACGGTGTGTAGATTCAATGAATGGAACTCTGTTAATTTTTAAAAGCAAACAGAATACAAATTAAAATCTGTTATTGCATTATTTGGTTTCTTTGTCCCTCCAAGCTGCAACAGCATTATATTTTGAAATATTTCAATTTGTAATCAATAACTTGATATCGTACACTAATTTGAAGGATCATGCCTTATATCAGGAAACTTAATAGACTATATGACTGAGCAGGGATAAGATACAAATAACTCTAAAGCATATCACATTAATATATCTGTCGAGTTTAATGAACTGTTTTTTCTTAAAAGAGATTGTGAAAAAAACATTGTTATTTGTATTTCACTAGATTCAGTCCATATACTAAAGTTACAATAGTAATATTCCATACAGAAGTTTGGTTTGTTTTTCTAAGCATCTCACACTTGGTTTAAATTGGTTATAGAATAGATTTGCGGTTCGTAGAAATTTTATATATAATTTGATACAATATTTCACATTATTTTGTATTTTTAAAATTAGATATGCAGAGCTTAGAAAAGCTTTTGAAGGATGCAGTAATACAGGGACAACCTCGAAGCCGAAGAGCATGGAAAAAAATTCTTATTCTAGTAGAGGGCATTTATAGGTATGTAAAATATATAATTTCAACTGACTATGCAAATTCTAGAAAATCCATATGAAATACTCCAATATTTTGAATATGTTAAGCACAGTAACCAAAAAGCCACAAATTATGCCCTACAACTGGATTTTTCTTAATTTATTTCTTCTACTGCTTATATGATTCTGTTTTAGAATTTTTATTTGCTTCGGGGAAATACTTGAACAGGGAACAGTTGGCGTGATATTGGCATATTATAATGGATCCATTCATACAGTTTCATGCATTAGATGTACTCGGTTCTCATTAACTTTCTTCTTCTTCTTCTTCTAGCATGGAAGGCTCTATTGTACGCTTGCCAGAAGTTATTTCCTTAAAGAGAAAATACAAAGCCTACGTCTACTTGGACGAAGCCCACAGCATAGGTGCCGTTGGTCCAACAGGAAGAGGAGTTGTGGAATACTTTGGAATGGATCCTAATGATATTGATGTATTGATGGGAACATTCACGAAAAGTTTTGGAGCAGCTGGAGGTTATATAGCTGGCAAAAAGGTAACAGCAGCAAGCTTTGGCATTCAACAATAGCCAAACCATTATGGATGTTACGATAAGTGGCTCCTAAAAAATCTGATATCACAAATTGTGGATTGAGACAGGAAACAAGGGTGATCTGAACTTTTCTAAATCCTAGTGATTTTCAAACTTTGCAAGACGCTTTCCCTCTCAGCTGGGATGGGTTTGTAGCCTTCAGCTTCATTTTGAAACTCTCCGAGCATCTTGAGATTGCACTGCCAAAAGCTCACAGCAAAATGGCCAATTTTGGGTAGCTCAGTTTTGCCAATTTAAGGAAATTACAGGTAGTCTTTACTTAACTGCATGAATTGGGACTGGAATTTCTATCACTCAGAAATGTAAGATGTCACATGACTACATCACTTAGGGATGCAAATTCTGCCACTTCCGGTTGTTGTTGTTAAGCAAATCATCAAGAGTTGTTAAGTGAGGAAATCACATGGTCACCACTTGCAATCTCTAGCCAGCTTCGCCATTGATTTTGTTTGTAGGAAACTGGCAAAGAAGGTCGCAAATTCAATCACATGATCATGAGATGCTGCAATGCAATTGCGAGATGGGTTCCAAGCACCCTAATCATGTTATGACAGTGGGGGCAACTAACATAAGTCCGAGGACTGGTCATAAATACTAGTTCGGCAGTTTTCAGTTGAAAAGGTCACTGAAGGAGTGGTCATTAAGCAAGCACTATCAGTAAAGGTCAAAGCAAATGTAATTCTCTGTGAAGCTTCATGCATCCATTTTAATATTTAAATGAGAAAAATAGTCATTTTTCTCTAGAAAATTGTCTGAAATGATCTTGCTCTTCTGGTCAAGATATTCTTATGCAGTTCTCAGAGCTTTTTGGGGGTAGGTATGGACCAGTAGTGGATTCTGAATTAATTTGCTACCGGTTCTCTCTTGCGCACGCAACGCTTCTGCGCATGCACAGAAGCATCCCGGGCGGGTGGGTGGAGCGTCCTGCCGCCGCCGCTACCGGTTCTAAGAACCGGTCCAAACCGGGAGCAACCCACCGCTGGTATGGACTATGGAGGATAGTCCAAAAAAAAAATGCTGATTCATAGCCTTTAATATCTTACTGCTCTGACTCTAAAGATCTTTATCTGGGCCAACATGCATAGATTCCATCCCAAGTAATATGCTGTGGAGCATAATCAGTACTCCAATTTCGGAATTCCTTCTTTCCCTATTTTGGGGATGGGGATCTCTGGCTCTCCACATACTACTCAACTAAAATTTTCTCACCATTTGTGACACCATTTGGTTACACCTGCTACGAGTTCAACCACCTCTGGAGGCTGACAAATAGTTTAGGAGTGCTCAAATGGCATAGAACGTAGAGATTGTTAGTAATTCCTAAGGATGGTAAGAATAAACCTTTCTTCTATGTAGTTAGCTCGGTCAGTATTTCATTCCACTGGTCTACCTGCAGATTGCTCACAGTTTAAAGTTCTCAGATACTGTACTATTGTAAGTTGAAAATTCAGCAACTATTTGCATATTGTTCTCAAGCACTTTCAAAATGCTTTGTTAGATTTAACCATGAAAATGCAAGCATATACGGTGCCCTAAAAACTTACCAGGAAAATGGCTCTGTTTAATTAGTCATACCAACCCGTCTCTTTTAGTTTACCTGCTGAACTTGCCAAACTAGTACGTACAGCTAAACATAAATGAAAATCTTATTTTACATAAATAGTAAGGTTAGCATTCTGAACTTTCAATTCCTATATTGTTTTGAAGTGAATATGAGAGCTGGATACGGATAGCATACTATGTTTAAACATTAAATTCTATGTAGTATATTTAGTTTATGCACTAATTTTATGAATTTAGATTTATATCAGATAAATCCCAAGGCGCCAGAGTGGATAATAATTTTTAAGAGGGAAGCTCACATCCCTTGACATGGTTCACAATGAAGTACAAAACAGAAAGTCAGGCAGTTAAAAAAAGAGGATAACGATAACGATGTTCATATTAGAATCAGAAGCAACATGAAAATTGTTGCTCTGGCAAAGTAGCACTATTTCATTCTTCTGGGTATGTGATGCATGTACTATATATGAATAAAATCAAAATAAGGCATTTTATGTTTTTTCAAGATAATTTGGAAATACATTTTCTTGCCATGTACTGATTTTGTTTCTTTTTTTGTCTTGACTGTTTTGCTTTAAGGCTGATTGAGGAAATATCCAGAAACATGTTCGAAGAAAATTTCAATGATAAGGGGACAAGAATTTAATTGTCATTTAGTGATAAATTAAATCATGCCATTCTGCAATTTTATGCACAGGAGAAGGCTGTTTCTCTCATTTGCCAATTTTTATTGTAGCAGAAAAGGGGGGCTTTGATGACCACCATTGAAATATTGTTCTTTTTTGATTTAAGGAATTAGTGGACTACCTACGAATTCATTCACATAGTGCAACTTATGCCACATCTATGGCTCCTCCTATAGCAGAACAAATTATAAGAGCAATGAAATGTGTCATGGGACTAGATGGGA